>CAJNIZ010045431.1:0-44815 GCA_905231905.1 Symbiodinium pilosum
GCAAGTTTACCTCCAACTTGCACAATGAGGTCCATTTGAGGTACCATATACTATAATTATACAAAGAATATGGAACCATAATATTGGAAACTATCTAGGCCCCTACAATAGATGAATCAGCTATGTGGGGGAGTCAGTGTTTACCGGAAATGAATTTAGGGCTTGCTTCGAGGGTTGTGAGGATACAGGGAGATGCATAGGCTTTGAGGTTCGGGGCAGATACTTCCCAGAAAAAGAAAGATGGAATGCCAAAAGGCGCCCTAGAAAGACTGTGGTCTTTTGCGGGATCCCTTTTGTTGGCTGTTTGTGTTCTCCATTCGGTTCCCTACGATTTTGATTAACTACTAAGTTGTGCAATCCCGATTTCATCTCTGTATAATGACAGACATCGGGTGTTGTCGTTATAACTTGCCAAGTATGTGGGGGTTGCATGCAACTTTTGGGGCGGGTCCTGTTGATACCGAAAATGCTGCATGACCTTAGTATACCATAATACAGCAAATTCCCGAGGTTTAGGGCCCGTAGGGTTATGCAGGATTTCCTTGTATCCACCCTACACCCTAAACCCCAACTATCATAGTAGTTTCCACGTTCTTTTCCATTCCCCTATGTACCCCCATATATCCCTTTAGGGGGTCCTTGGCTTCGGGCTTGGGATCCAAAGAGGAAGATCAGGCCAGCCACTTGAAAGTTTGCGAAAATTGGGGGTCCCTGTTTGCGCAGTCTCTACTATAACGATGATATATTTTTGAACTCATGTTGGGGACCCTTTGATGATGAGAACATATACGGGAACCTACATTTGAGATCTCTTTACGCTGTTCTTGTTTCGCTTAGCCTATCAGCTTTGAGGAAAGAAAGACTGCCGTGAGTGTCTTGAAACAGGACGGTCCCTGACAAACAGTGGTCCCATTCCATTATCATCCTTTGTCATTAAGTCCTGAGACACTTGCAGCCCGCCTTGCTGTGCTTGTGGTAAGGACACCAGACCTGCCCATCAGGATATTTCGGGGTCTAAAGGTCAGCAGGTTCAAGTAGCATGGAGAGTTCTCAAATCAAGTACTGTTGCGGGGGCATTGTTATAGGGACCCCAGTTTTGGGGGCATGAAGACCATTGGGGACATGCATAAAGATGAGGATCCCTGCGCGTCCCTATGAGATGTTAGGATTCTGCATGTAAGGACTTTCAACTTACTGGTGGTCAGTAGGCAACAAGGGAATACGTTATATAGGGGTTATGTAGGGATTACATTCTATAGGGGTTATACAGGGAATACATTATACAGGGATTATATAGGGATTATATTCCTTTATTCCCCACTAACTACCAGTAAGTCAATGGAGGATGCGTTGGATCGCAGCAGGCTCTGCTTGACCGAGGGTCTATGTGACGATGCTTTTCTCATTTAGACCAGAAACATCACAGGGCAAAGGGTCTTGTATTCTCAACTTTTTCCAAGCAGAACACTTTGGCTTGTCAGATTTTGGTCTTATATGTACCCCAGGCAGGTGCGGGCACGTGGAGTATGGCGCTTGGGGTTCAGAAGCACGGTAGCTTCTGCTTCCCGGGGGTGGCTCGGCAAGTGAAGCTGCAAAGGGCACTACATTCGTGACGGAGTCTGAGTGAATCATGAGTTCACTGCATAGTGTCAGGACATTACCATCCTGAGTCCTAGACAATATGGGTTAACATGAGGAGAATGGAGAATCAGATGGAAAAGAGAATGGAAAATGAAATGGGAACTGGGATTATATTGGGATAATGGAAAAGAAAATGGAAACTACTACATTACAGGGCTGCCATATGCAGACGCCTATTTTGCGGAGTCTAAATCCTGCTTGCCCTTCACTTGTAGAATCATTCGTCAACCTCCTGCCTGCCGGCACTGCAAACAAAGGGAGCAGCTGAGCCAAAGAAGAATCGGGTTAGAGTTTAGGTCCCGTGAAATCATCATGACATGCTACCCCTACTACCTGGCACCCCCTGCACAAGTACATTTGGGCAATGCTGGGGTCTGAATCATTTCCAACATCGTTGTGAGGTCTGTTTGGGGTACCCCATACTGTAATTATGCAAGAATCTAGGACCGCAATACTGGTAACTCCTAATGCTTCTGTAGTAGTCCCGAAAAGTATAAGTCAAGGCAAGCTGAAGCTTCGCACAATGCTACAGGTTTACCCTGAACCCTAAGCCCTGCACCCAGGTTGCTTCAAGGGCTGGTATGACCTGGGTCTCTCAAATTAACATCACCTTCACTTACCCTTCGCCCACATTACCCCAGAAAGAGAAGGATCCTGTCTACATCAATATAAGGAATCCCATACCCCAACATATATATATATATAGGATCCAAAACATTGATCCAGCACCCTTCCCCGTAATTCAGGAACCCAGATGGGCCATCATCTTTAAACCCTAAACCCTACACCGCATAACAGCTCACAAATTGGACCTTCAAGTCGTGCATCATCCGCAGAAGTGGTCGATTGCCTCGGCGTCAAGGATGCCTAGCGTCCCCCTTTAAGTAGATAGAATATGGCTTTGGGTATGTTATAATAAGATCCCCATACATCCCATATTCTACCTACTTAACCGGGCCTATAAACTCCCCTAGGCATAGGGTACTTGATCAGATTTCCTCTTCTCAAAAGGGCCAGTCTTCAGAATAGCTTGCCCTATATCTTCCCTTATAGATCTACAGGAACCGCCAACAATCTTCCCAAGCGACCTAGTAGACTCGACCGCAAGGCCCCCATTCTACCACACATTCAACTTGTCTCCATGCGGCCGGTGCTTCCAAGTGCACAGCCAACCTGATTTACCGCTTAAGACTTCAAAGAAGCCAAATGCATAAGCAGTTGTTCAAAGCACCGGCTCGCAGGGCTTCAAGATGTGCAAACAGATCGCCTTTAACGGCCGTGGCAGTTGTCCCGAACAGTATCTACCACAGATAGAATAAGTTTTAAGGTGCACTTGCCTACTTGCAGCTAGACCAGGCAACCCAGAAATAGCTGCTGCAGTCATGCTGGCCTCTTATTCCTGCTTCCATTTGTGTGCTAGGGGGTGCCCATCTCGTGTACATCCCAGGGAGATACCAGGGAGGAAGCGAAAGGATTCATGATGCAACCCCCATGGATAGATTTTATGACGGACCCCCTCCAAATGAACAAGGCACATAGGATCTACCCAACTGCATCTACGGTCCTGTTTAAGGCTACATATCCCACTGGGCATTTGATCAATGATGCTTCCTGGCTTATCAGCTCGTAGACTTGAAGAAGCGAGGATGTTGAGTGTATGCATTATAGGGACTCCAAAAACCTCTAACATACTGCAACATAGGGGCACTTCCGAAAGTCAGCGTCCCCCTGAAGCATCCCAAATATTATCATCCCTATTATGCAGACTGCTACAAAGGCATTTGGAACTGGGGATGCAAAACTCCTAAAGCAATCAACCCGCAACTCCCTGTGCTTGTTAGATATCAGTCGGGAATGGAACTGGAAGGTAAAGAAAATACAAACTACCAGGTGGTTCCGGGCTAGAAGGGACTACTATAAGGATCCAATTCTCCATTCCTGAGTAATAGCTAATAAGTGTAGCATTCTGGTTGGAGAGCCGCTGCTTGATCTTGCTTGGATTAATGAAGGAGCCTAGGTGACTGGAATAGGGTTTAGATTAGGGTTGAGGGTTTAGGGGTATCTTGGAATTACACCAAAATTATAGAGGACTTAGGATTGTAGTTGACCAAGCTTTTGAATCACTTCGTAGACCGCCCTTCATAAGGACAAGCAATGACAAAGCTGAACCAAAGACCCCGGACACCCAACAACTTGCTGGTTCTTAAAGTCTTAGTAGGGAATATGGGCATATATTGCATAGCGATTATCTAGTGGCTACATTCCCTGATTCCCTACTAAGAACCACTTGGAAAAGCTTGATGAGGAGGCTTCGCCACTTGGCAGCACCCAAAGGTCTGAACCATGCCGCCTTTAAACTGGGTTGCCGTTAAGGAACTTAAATTAAGTTACTGCAACAAGGAACCCCCCATTATTTACTATATACCCAGAGTCTGGTAAATCGTTCAGGATATGCGCCTAAGCCTATGGGAGGGCTTTATATGAACCGTAGCCTGAGCTCCTAGTATCCCCCTTAATAACGCCTAAAGTAATCCCCTATATGATCCCCTATATAACCCCAATTTAGAGGAGCGTAGGTTATGGCTGATATTACTCTGGTCATCCAGTGATCTTCCTGCCAACTGGGATGTAGAATTTATTTGTGCAAGCCGGCGCAGAAAGCTCTTCCCTGGTACGGGGTAGGGAGCGGCGACGGCCATGACAGGGATTACCCCGGGGATTACTTGGGGGATCTCAGGGAATCCAAAATCTACACTAGGGCTTCATTCCCTCCTTCCCCACAAGTCAGCAAATCTAACGGATTCAGCTCTAGACGCATAGGCTCCCAAGCAGCAGCAAGATGCTCGTCCTCCGGGACGGAACCGCCATCCGCGCCTGGGGAAGACTCGGAGCCCGGTTTCATGTCAGATCGGGGCGTAAACATCTGAGCTCCCGGTGTGCGGGGCGTCAATGGCACCGTGGACACCGGCTGTGCCCCGGTCACGAGGTGCACTTCCACGCCACCCACTTTCACTTTTGGGGTCAACCCAAGTGACATATGCTTTCCACTCTCTGCTAAGGAGCAGCATGCGCACCAGGCGTATGGAGAGCAAGCATTCACTAGACTATACTCTTGTTCACAAGGAGACTTCAGAATTTATAGGCAAGGAATTTCGGACAGGAAGGTTCAAGTATCCTTTCAGAAGTAACCTCCAAGCTCTTCTTGGGATCTGTCCACAGGCTCTGTTACATGAGCTAGAGTCTAAACTCCTAATATCCCCCTTAATAACCCCTATAATACTCCCCTATACAATCCCATATATAACCACCTTTAAGGAGTTCAGACTACAGCTCATCTAGGGCAGTGCAATCGTGTGTTGGAGTCGTCTTTGAAGTTTTGAGGCAAGGCAGGGCCTGCTGTGGTGCTTGCAAGCCTCCCACTCCCACAGAGCTTGATACCCGGGGCTTTCCCAAAATTAGTGGAACTCACTTATAAAAAGGGGCTTAAAAGGGGTTATGGAAGGGGCTTTATAGGGCTATTTAAAGATTCATAAAGTTTACGGCTTCCCGAAAATTAGGGGTCCTTTATTGGGGATCCCCATGGTAATGATTTCAGTAATTCGGGGTCTCTGTTGGGTTCCGCCGATTTAGGGAAACTATCTACCACCCTAATCCACCCTAGACATCCAAGAAAAATCAAGGGTATAAGTTGGGTACTGCCCCACCCATTAACAGTCTATATTGGGGGCCATATGTAGGGGTGTATATATAAAACTATTTATATATATATATACAACTTGCTTATGTTACAAATATTATCCAGCTGTTACAGAGTGGGGGAGCAGTACCCAAGGCATGAGGCTGCGGCTTGGGGTCCCCAAGAAATGTAGTCCCCCTTAAGTAGATAGAATGTATATATTGGGGTTATATAAAGGGATTATATGGGGATAATGGAAAAGAGAATGGAAACTACTAATTAGGATTTGGGATGTATAGTCCCCCTTAAGTAGATAGAATATGGGGTATATGGGGATCTGATTGTAATATACCCAAAGCCATATTCTATCTACTTAAGGGGGACTATATTCTTAAGGGACATGAAGACATATGTTCCATTGCATCAATACCTGGATGAACCCACAAGCTCCATGCCATGATTCTCTACAAAAAAAGGGCTTGGTCTTAGGTTCCAGAGGTGGCAGTCCTTGTTATGAGCATTTCAAATTAGCATGGTGGAAGTGGGATTATAGGGTTCTTGGTGGCGAGTGCCTTCAATAGAAGTTTTCAAAGCAGGTACTAATTGGCACTAGATGGCCAGGAGGACTTTGCAAAAAGGTGGCATTTCAGCCTAGCACTTGCGTTTTTGGGGCTGTGGATTTAGAATGTATCGGTGCAGGGCCCCAGAATCCTGATGCAGCCGGTTTAGGGTTTAGGTATCATCATGCGCAGTGAATGCTGGGGAGTTTGCTTGCAGTGTACTCGGTAAACACTACGACCCTGCTATGATTCAGCAGCCATTGGGGTCAAACGCTTTGTAATCCCTTTGGCACAAGACCAAGAACAACGATCCCCCAAAAATAGATTGTTGTAATGTACTATACCGGGAATAGTTAGCATTAGGGGCTTAGGGCGGTGTATTTTTTCAGGAAAAATTAAGATAGAATGTGGACACGCGGGCCAGGACCTGCGTGAAAACTGGGGGATTGCAAAACCTTTCTCGCAAGGCTAATTATAGCATCAAATGGAGCTATCCCTTGTTACTCGTGTTGATGCCGGAATCCTGCATGATCTTGGTCGGCTATTGATACCATAAGTCGCCGAGTAGAAGGCACTTAGCATCGTGCAGGAATTGTACAACCTTCTGCTACCAGCACCCTGAAAGAAGGCAGGGTTACTTCAAGATACTATCACACTCATCTCTTGCCCAAAAAACCCATCATGAGTGGAAGCACCCCAAGAGCCGCAACCTACATATATCTGATTGAATGAGTTTGGGGTGCACCGTCTACACAAGCAAGTTGAGAACTTGCATGCCCCAAAACCCGGAATGCTAACCACGAGCTACGAGGGCATGAAACCGAATAGGGGCGTCCAACGCAAAGCATGTGTCACAATCACCTCAACCCTTAATAATACCCTCCCCTGAATACCTGAATAATTAAACAACCTCCCAACTCCCTTTGTAAACAATCCCAAGATAGTACCATTATATAATATTAGCTGTAGTCTAAACTCCTAGTATCCCTCTTAGTAAGCCCGATAATACTACCCGAAATAATCCCCTGAAAAAACTCTTTAAGCTTACACCGTAGCGCGTATGGGGCATAGCGGAAATGTATGATGAGGGGGAGGGGGTTAAGACTTACTTATGGCCAGCGGCTTCATCAATTAGCTTTTGCTTTGGTGCCCAAATCCCAGGTACCTTCTTCAATCCCTTCTAACCTCCCCACCCCCAAGTGATAAACATTCCTTCTCTTAAATGATGGTGCTATATTGCGAGTCTTTACTATGACAGGCATGGGTGGGTTCATTATCACGGCAGGGGGTTTGCCCTGTAATCATAGGGCCATAAGGGTGACCGCCATATCAAACCTTCCTCCCAAGTTGAGCCCGGCTCATTTTTAGTGGAGGCATCCTGCACCACCCTCGGGCCCAAATGCAAGGTTTCCTCTACCAACACTGGGAACAACCAAGAACCCCTGCAAAGTACTTACCCCTCCTGCTTCCCCACACCCTGTAGGAGACTGTTTTAGCGGTGGCGCCTTAAAACTTATTGGCGGTTAGTAGGGAATATATACCTAGGGAGTATACAAGGATTGTATTCCCTCATTCCCTACTAACCACCAGTCAGCAAGGGGAAGTTGGTAAGTATTCCAGTGATGTGGGGAATTCCGGAAATCAGGGGTAACTTTTTGGGAGTCCTCAACAGTAAGGATCATAATATGTTGGGCTCTTTCTTGGGCTCCCTTAATTTGGGAAACTACATACTAGGACTATCAATGAATAAGGGCTTAGGGTTCAGGATCTAGGATTCAGGGTTTAGGGGTCCCCAGTAAGGATCTTGGGAAACTGCCATATGGCTTAAAAGCCAGGCCACACTCTCTCAAAGGCTTCCGATCTTCTGGCGACAGAGGTGTCCGGCAAGTCCTCACCATGCAGCTTCCACAATCAAAGGCCAAAAGGGTTTCCTCTGAACGTGAGCCGTAGTCTTAACTCCGAGCATCCGCCTTAATAACCCCAAAAGTAGTCCCCTATATAGTCCCGTATAACACCCCTGTAAGCAGTTTAGACTTTTGCTCATGTTTGGCTCGCTCAAATCAGGAACCCTCTGAAATCCCCTCGACTGTGGAAATTGCTAGGAGGCACCTAAGCCATTTTAGCCTGAGGTGAGAACTCCCATGCGAGCCCTCGAAAAAAGAAACGTTTTCCTATCGCTAGCACACAGCTACTGGACATGCGGCCACGAAGGACCTTCACGAAGAGAGCCGGGATGCTTGGGTTGGTGTGCTGTCGTCTGACAGAATGAAGAACCCCTTGCCAGAATATCCATACTATCACCCTAAACCCTTATACGGCCGAGAGCAAGTATAAGTATACATCTGCTCTAGTACTGGATGCAATATGGAGGGTGTCGGGCTTTACATAGATTCTTCGAGCCCGTTCTCCCATGCAGCACCGTACTGGGTCTGTTCTGGGGAGGATCCAGTAACCCTACATACCTAGATCCCCCCAAACCCAATACAACCCTAAACCATATCACGTTAGGGCCTAAATAAATACCACTATCTTTCTCAGGTCTCTTTGAAGTAGCCTATACCATAGTCATGCAAGCAATTGAATTCGAACCAGAGTATCGGTCATATTTAGAAATATTTGAGCCATAGTCTAAACTCCTGGTATCCCCTTAATATACCCTATAGTAGTCCCCTATATAATCCCCTACATAACCCCCTTTAAGGAGTTTAGGCTATAGCTCATTTAGAATTTAGGCCCCAGAGTACCCGCTGCATGCAGCCAAGCAACGGGCAGGCAAGACAAAGCGTGATACACTCACTGCCTTGCTGGCCAGAACGGTATCCAGAACCCCTTTCTCGCGCCTTACAGGATATATATACATATATAAGTATAAAGATCTTCGCAAATGTGTGCGCGCATTGCAATATGTTGGCCCATGATAGTTTGGGAGGGTATTTGCAGCCAGAGGCTAAGCAAGGATGTTAAAAATACGCGTGTAATCCATACTGGCAACTGTAAAGAACTCCCATGTACTTGGGGCTAACTAAGTACCCCAAACCGCACTGCGCTTTGCAGCAGGCATGAATTTCTAGCGGATCTTGAGAATGAAAGGTCCCAAGATTGACCCTCCCGCTTTGCTTCTGAGGCAAGGGAGTAGTTGCGGAAGCCGGTGCTTGAGGTAATTGCAGGGGTTTGGAACTGGGGGCGTCTCGAACTCAAGGATTCGTGCGCCTGCATGGGAATGATCCTGCCAATTTGGGGCTATTGTTTTGCGACAGAGACACGTGAGAGTCACCAGAATAACAGACTTCGGGCTGCTTACGAGGTTGTGTACCGAGGAGCGAAGTGATTGCATGTAAGACTCCCCTCCGCATGACCCCATACCTGGCCATTTCCCTGGAAGGGTTCTCGAAACTGGGTTGGGAGGGGTTGCATCCCATGCAGGATCCTATGCATTTAGCACGCATAGAGGATTTGAGAGGAGCCCTCCCTGATGTGGGTACAGACAATTCGCGAGGTTGGGAGAACTGTTTGGGACTATCAATCATCAAGTGGGCTCACCAGTTGGAATCTAGGGTTTCAGAGGACCTTTCAGGGGACCATGGTACCCGTATATGTGGGCTAGTTACAGACTACGTGCTGACTATCCTGCGAACCTTACACCCCAAACCCTAAGGTATGGGTCCGGCAGCCTCAGGACAAGGCTATCCAGCACAGAACTTCACCACCCAAACATCAAATTTAGGTGGATCCCCTACCCTGTAATAGTGGTATCATAAGAATATAAGAGAGCCCTGATATAATCAGCATTGCCCCGTGTGTTCACTAGTACTGGGTGGGGGGCTCCACCTAATGTCAAATTCTTTTCAACGACTATGAGGAAGGACGCCTAGAAGAGACAGACAACCCATATAACCCATAACTTGGCCATGCAATACATACACAATCCTTAGATACTCTCTATACACCTAGGTAGCTCCCATAAAGCGCGTATGAACTTACAGGATCTTTCATGACGGGTCCGTCCCCTAATCCGTAGAACCTGTCTTCTGACGGCAAGGAACAGAAGACGTGGTCGCAGATCGTCTGCATGGGGTCGCTCATGATGCAGAGGCAGACACTGCACCTGAGATTATGCTTCCATCTTCGGAAGTTTAATGCGTGAAAGTTGGGGCCTCGAAGATGTAAGATCAAAGCTGGTCCAGGCTGTGCCACGATTTGGCTGGTCGATTTTTCGAAGCTGTCTTGGCCCCTCTTCACGTAGCCCTAAAACCTAAATTCTGGCTGAGGATGCCTGGGCAAAACCCGTAGCATCTTCCAAAAAAACAAGATCAGGAGTGTCTCTTTTGGAGTCCCCATATCATCAGAAATAGAATATTTCTTGGTCTATATTCGGGTCCATTTACAAAGTTCATGTATAAGTGACTGGAGAAACCCGACCCCCTAAACCCTAAGGTCGGAAAGGTGAACTCCTGAAAGGAGATGCGCGTGGCACGCCATAAACACCTTCTGGGGTATAGGGCTTATACAGACCCTAAACCCTCAAATGGGATTCGGATTGCTGAGCCCAGGGGCAAAAGGGGTTGCGGTAATGTTGGTACTTCTCATAATGGGGGACGTCCTCTAAGATCTTTAAGGAAACTACCAAAGTTCCTATTGCATAATTACTCCGGAAAGCAAATTATCATTTTTACTAGGCCATCACCAGCATTGGACCCACAATTTGGAGAAACCACAATGCGAGCTATAGTCTAAACTCCTCGCATCCCCCTTAATAAGCCTGATAATACTCCCGTTATATAATCCCACCCTAAACCCTAAACTTCGAAACACTCCCTTTGTTTATAGTCAGATATAGGCCCCAAAACTACGAAGCCTTCAAGGGCCAGGAAGATGCTCCCCCCCAGCATATCCAAGTCAGCATCCAAAAAAAATCCAATGTGTAACAGACAGCCAGCCATAGCGCCAGGGTTTAGGGCTGAGGGTTGGGAATAGTCCTTTACTGATGTAGGCAGCCGAAGTCTCTTCCAGGGTCGCTGATGCGATAACGGTTGGAAAAGGACCCCCCAGACCAGAGATACTCAAATTTTGGAAGCCACCATAAGCAAAAAAGAGTGCTTGAAATTAATCATCAGGGCACCACAAAATTAAGTAAGGAGCTAGGTGGCCATTACGGTTATAATAAGCTTGAAGAGCACCTAGCGTTTTGCTGCCTCGGCACACGAACTGCCTCGCGAACCTCTGCTCATCTGGATGAACAATCCTGGGGACCATCACCCGGCCTACCCTCTTAAAACAAATACTAGGGATATATCTACCCTAGTATACTATAGTAGTTTCCATTTTCTTTTCCATTATCCCCATATAACCCCAAATATGGAACCTCCCATGGCCCTTAATAAAATACTACACAAATAACCCCTATATAATCCCAGTTTCCATTTCATTTTCCATTTTCTTTTCCATTTGATTCTCCATTATAGGGCCCTAAACCCTATATTATTGGGTACCATAGTTTGTTCACTTTTTCAAGGACAGGAGTCTTGTAGGGCTCCTCAGAGGTTCCCCGTTAGTTTGGGAAATTGCTGGGCCAAGGGGAGCTTGGCAACCCTACACCAAAACAAAGACTCCGTAACACCATGGTAAAAGCTTTGGGGTCCTGGTGTGGTAGGTTGGCTTTAAACACCCTTGTCACTTTAGGGTTTTGGGGCTTTTGTGCATTTCTCTAACTGAGGTACGCCGACCATTCCAAGGCAGAAAATCATCCACGGAGACAGAGGAGACAGAGGCCTCAAGTGAGTGACCCAGCATGGGACATAGCTACAATCCTCTCCCTAAGGCAATGGCCTGGGACATCGAACGGAAACTTGAAAACGCAACGAAATTATAACTTCACGAACTTTGCCTCGTTTCTATATGCTTGCAAAACAAGGTCTTGGCCGCCTCCGAGTCTCTGTGTTCGGATAGTTTGCTAGCGTGCTCTCCGAAATCCGCCAGGCCTGCGAGACCCTTTTGCAACTAACCCCCTCCCATTGGAAGGAAGCCTCCTACACTCCCCCAAACTAACACGAGCTATAGTCTAAACTGTACTTCTGTACTTATAGGGGGTATGTAGGGGATTGTATAACAGAGTACTATAGGGGTTATCAAGGGGGATGCTACAAGTTGAGACTATAGCTCACATGGAACCCCAAACAGCATTGTACAAAGACTACTGACCTTTTCAAGGAGGCAATACTTGGGAGAGGAGAAGCGCTCTCTAGCCCTAATCCCTAAATCCTAAACCTTAAACCCTACTCCCTAAACCCTAATCCCTAAACCCTTCAACCCTGATCCCTAAAGTCTAATCTCTAAAGCTCAAACCCTAATCCTTGAACCCTAGTCCTTAAGCCCTGCCTCACTGAACTAGCATGGAATCCCATCTTTGCAGGCCTTTCTGTCGGGCTTCATGATAAGTTTTTGGGGAAGGCACGAGACCCACCCCACTAGTGTTTTTTTTGTGGGACCTTTTCTCCAAGGTACAATCCTACACACTCGGGTTTAGGGATTAGGTTTTAGGGGTTTAGGGCCGTAGGCTAGGGATTTGGGTTTAGGGATTAGCACTTTAGGGTTTTAGGTTTAGGGATTACGGTTTAGCACGTGCATGGAGACCTGGATATGACCCCCTCGCCTACGAAAAATGTGAGGACTTCCTTTCGCAGGTTCCCTATTCAGAGGTTCCTATCACAAGGGTTGGCCTGTTTTGCATCTTTGGGGGTTACTATTTGCAGGGACCCTTGTCATATGAAACCCGAGGTAGAACACTACATTTACCCATGGGCCAAGTTCAAGCAAGCAGCTCTTCGATTTTGAAGCCCATCAGAACGAAACTGGGTGATAGCACCCGAACGTTTAGCTCAGAAAGGCATGGCCGAAACGGGCACTAAACTTTGAGGCCCTGGGCTCTATGAATTGGGTGATGCGTGTGGTCGTGTGCATGCTAAACAGAACCCTCACCGTTCTGCTCCTTGCCATTTCCAAAATTCATCATCTCCAAGTATGTTTGGACAAACCAGCGGCTGCCCCCCCCAATACATTGACCCCAAATTATCTTGCATCCGCTGTGCGCTTTGATAGCTTGTTTTGCCACGGACCTCCTCCCAATGCTTACTTGATTGTTACCATGCCGAACCTTTAAAACACCAACATCCAGCGTCTCGCTGAGAACGTGGTTTAGCTGGGACCCAATATTCTTTAGCAAATGCGTAGACTTCAATCCTACGACAACCCCTTGTATGATTTTAATGTACATTCCTGAAGTAGAGGCCTCGAAATCTTTAGGGTTCTGGATTGCGGGTTTACCCTCCACCACACTAACATGGAATCTGCAAACAGGCCAGTTGTAGTCTACTAGGGTTCCGTGTTAGTTGAGGTTGCAACCTCAACCAAAGAACTTTATACATCCCCATGTACCGTCATATGCCCCCTATATGAGCCGTAGTCTAAACTCCTTAAGGGGAGTATATAGGGGACTACTATAGGGGTACTACGAGTTTAGACTCTAGTTCATGTGCAGGTCTTGGGATTTGGGATTTGGAAGTTCCCAACTGCGAGGTTTGCCCGCTGGGTGAAGCCAAGATGCAGCCAGACGATCGGATTTCATGAAACATGGGCGTTTCCCAAAATAAGGGTACCTTTTTGGGGGTCCCCAGAGGTCTATATTGGCGTCCCCCAGTTTGGGGAAACTACAATTCGAAGCTTTTAGGGTTTAAGAGAGGTACTGGTTGCCCTAAACCCTAAACTTGAGCAAATTCTACAATTTTACCTCTAGGCTATAGGTTTTGGAGCTGTTCAAATCAAGAGTTGCTGTGCAAATTTCAAGCTTGAAGGACCTTAACCTGGCCCCAAACCCTAAACCCAACTATTGGGCAAACTCTACGAATGGAGGGCTCCCCTGGCTTTGGGGTAACACTGAACCCTAAACGCCCTGGACCCTAAAAACCCGAAACCCTGAAACCCTAACCCTAAACCCTGGGGCTCTAAAACCCCTAAAACTCTAAGCCCTAAGCCCTAAACCCTAAGAGGCCATGACATGATCCAAGGTTTGCTGAACCGGGAAGTAGGCTTTAGGGTCGCTAGTTGTACATCTTTCAAAGATGTCCCAGTCAGGAACCAATTTTGGGGCCTAGGGGTTGATCCGAAATACCAAATACACTGCGAGATGTGTTATTATAGTAGCAAGTATGCTAATTAAGGATTCGGGTATTCTGTTGGGAGAGTTTCTGTACGATTTTTTAAAAAAAGGGCACCGCACCTTGCGAGACCTCAAGATGAACGCCAAGTCTGCAAGTGGAGAAAGCAAAAAAATCCTTGCGACGTATGTCCCAAATGCAACTCAGATTTCTAGTCGTACTGAAGTTGTCCCCGGCATGATTGCTGAAGATGCTGGTAGCCGAAACTGGCTGAACAGAAAGCACCTCATCTTACAAGACTCGTTTTGACAAGCCATCGCCCCCAACAAATCAGATCCCATCAGTCTTTGTAGAGCTCCTGGGCTTGGGGGGGTAGGGTTGAAGGTGAAACATTCGGGAAAAGCTACGCTTGAAAACAGCCTTCCGAAACCTTATTCTTCAAGCCATCTTGCCCCTAGGCCATTATTGGTTCCTCATTTGTGTACAAATGAGTAATGTTTTTTAGTGGTTAAACCGTTAAACCCAGTAAGATTATATTCCTCATATAAAATACTATACCCCAAAAGCAGGATATGATCTTACTCTATATTGAATTGGGTACCATAGTATCCCCAAATAAAATACTACACAAATGAGACATGTAATTAATGCTCCTTATCGGGCTGCAATACAATCAGGCCAGGAATGATGCGGATACACCCTGCCATCCTACCCTCAAGTGATTTCAACCCTAAGCCCGAACCCCCAAACACCCTAAAACCTAAACACCCTAAACCCTAAGCCCTATATAGCACTTTCCATTTCATTTTCCATTATCTCAATATAATTTCAATATAGCCCTACTATTACCCCAATGCGTACCTATAGCCACCCTAAAAACAGATGCTGGGCTTACGACTCTGGATCTTTGAGGGCCTGCCCCACCTGCAGGACAAGCAGCCGAGGAACCCGAGGATCTTAGGGTTGATTTGGTAGTTTCCCAAAATTATGGGACCCCGATATAGGCCCCCAAATACTATAATCCTCATTATAAGGACCCCTAAAAGGGTACCCCTACTTTTAGGAAACTCCTATTTGGCGTTTCGGGCTTAGGGTTTATTTTGCAACCCCTCGGACCTTTGATGCTTAGGGTTTAGGAGTTTGGGTTTTCAAGTTTGAGTTTAGGGTTTGGGCTTTGCTGTTTAGGGCCTTACTTACTTACTGGTGCCTAAGTTGAAGCCGGGACATCCATTCCGCATTCCCTACTAACCACCAATAAGTTAAGGCATTAGCTATGATGGGCGGGTCTCAAAGTCAAAGGTCATGTAGGACTTTTGTCTACCTTTGCATGAACAGGATATACTTGAGGTTTTACCTGGTATCCATTTGGGATGTCAGGTGTTTCCAGTGCTTCAGCAGGGTATCAGAATGTGAGTAAGGTTGAAACCACGGGCCCCTAGTATGGGCCCTTAACTCTGGGATCCTTATGTACCTACTATATACCTAATAGAATCCCCCTGAGAGGTACTTCTGACCTTGTAATGTTGGACATATCGCCGTAGTATGTCCATTTTGGTGTCCCTCAATCCCTCAATCTCCCCCCCCCCCCGGCATATTCACATTATATCTATTATATCTATCCTAACACAATGGGAATATTTGATATTTGGGGATTAGTACTAGGGGAGGGGATTAACCTTATACAATTCACCAACTTCTGGACCCTAAACCCCAAACCCTAAACCAACTTCTTAACGCTCAACCCTAGCCCCAAAACCCTAAACCAGCTGGTCTTTGGAGACCTCTGCTACCCAATGGCCGCGCCCTTACAAAGGCAAAGCTTGGCTACTGCCCCCAAAGGCCTCTAGTAGTGTACTTGCTGGGTTGCTTTCAAGGAACTTCATTCAATCTACCATATTATGGGTATATAACAAATAAGGTATGCTAGTAACTTAGTTCGAGTTCCTTAAGAACAACCCAGCTTGTCGTCACATTATGCTTTTCATTAATATTAATATGACATGACTACTAGAAGGTGAGGGCATTGCCTAAGCGAAGCCTGAACTTGAAATGGGAGTTTCTTCTGGTTACCCATAGTCTCAGTACGCGTACTGTCCCTATATCGAAGGAATTTTCAGGTGGGTACCTGCACAGAAGGCTCATATTAGACTTATGTGGGTAAACTAGGAGGCATGTAGGGGCTACGCAGAGGCTTATATGGGGGAAACTACCCACCTGCGAAACGTCGTATGTTGGGTTGCTCCCTGACACATTACATCCATGCCCAAGTCACACTGCAAGGGTTTAGGGTTTAGGGCTTAGGGTTTAGGGGCATGTTCACGGTGCACCCAATACTTTGTATGGGCCAAGGGAAACAGGACTAATCCCCTCCCCTAGTATTAAACACCCCCGCACCCCTGATATTAAATACTTCCAATTGCAGTATATCATAGTATATTCGGAGTAGTTAATGTTAGGGGCGGGGGCTTAATATTAGGGGAAGGGATTCAGTATACAGCCTATAGGCAAACAACCTCATGCTTCAAGGGGTCATCCCAAGAAGACCAAGTTGAGACATATCCTGGGTTGCTGTTAAGGAACTTATATATTAATTAAGATACCATAACGGGCATATAAATATCAGTGTATATATATATATGGTAATTAAGATGCTTTCCCAAAAATAGTAACTTAAAATAAATTCCTTAGCAGCAACCCAGTATCTGAAGGTGTGGCTGAAAAGATTTGCTAAACAGAGGATTTCCTCCCCTGCACGCCATGGCCATGTATGCCCATCTTAAGCCTGTTAGGCCAGTTGCATGTTAATGTGCTGCAAGCGTTGAGGGCAGAACTTGACATTGGGGAGCGCATCATACAAGTGAGCAGATGTGGCCCGGAACCACGGAAAATGACTCCTCCATGGGCCTCGCCGGCCAACAACATCCATCCCTGAACCCTATATACCCCTGTATACCCCTTTTGCCCCCTAAACCCCTAAACCGTAACCCTAAACCCGAAACCTACACGATAGTGCGGGGGCACTAGGCGCAGCAGAGCCTGCTCAGTGGGGCGGCTGAAGAACGAGGCAAAGCTGCGCCCTCCATGGCATTTTGGGGTTCAGGTCTGAATGGTAAACATGCTGTGTTTACGGGATTCTGCCGCTTGGACCTGCAGAATTGGGGAAGCATTCAGGGGGACGCCAAGACACGACATCGGAAGTGAGCAATGCTCCATTTTCATCAGAAAGCTGCGCCCTAACTGCTTTAATGCCTTGGATTGGCGGTGGGACAAGGGTGACTATTGATACCAGTCGCTTCGGAAGCGAGCTGCGCGCGGACATTGAGGGAAGTTTGGCCAGAACCTTTTCCGCCTTTTCAAACCTCTTGTTCAGCTGCCATGTTCACACGCGGACGGCAACTCTATATGCAAAATGCTATCTCCGTGCCCTTAACTCTATATAAGTCCGACGTCAAGCTATTCAACCAAAGAACACCTAGCGCGCGAAACATCGCGCTTCAATCCCTACACACACCCACACTAAATGTTCAGTTCTATCCCGCGACATCTCGTCATTCTTACTCTCACAGTTCTTGTAGATTGTAGCACTACATATACTCCTAATTTCCCTCTTACACTATGCACATGTGGCCGCTACGAGGGGTCTCCAATTTTCAAGCACCAGCGTAGGTATTTCCAAATGCCACAGTACCCGATGAAACTCCTGATTCTGGGGAACCCAACAAATGCACAAGTGTTAGCTGGAAACCGTGGCGTCTTATTCGCTATATATCCCAGTTTCCATTTCTTGTCCACTATTTCTATTTTTGGGTAATGGGGCCCCCTTGCTTTAAGTACAAAGCCCCTCAATATCCGATATATCGCGCTCAAAGGGACCCAAAACCCAAAACCTTATTTAAAGCTTAACATCTTGAAAGGTACTCACGAGACCCAATTTTTGAGAAAATGACTAAAGCCTAAACCTGCATCCCTTTTTGGAGGCTCTAGCCTGCGCTTGCGGCCGCGCGTCGCAAGGCTGCCAGCACCCCGCCAGCCTGTGTGGCATCAGTAGGGAATAAGGGCATATGTTATATAGGGATTACATAAGGATCATATTCCCTACTAACCACCAGCAAGCAAGACGGCTTGTGAGGTTTAGGCTTTATATTCGACATCCTGTAGGGCCTCAGCCTGAGCATACTAGAACACCTATGGTTTGGGTACTGCTCCCACTCTGCAACAGTTGGATAACTTATGTAAATTAATTATTTACAGCCCTTAATATGACCCCTAATATAGATTGTTACAGGGTGGGGGCATTACCCAACCTATGGTTCCCAAGGCATGGGTTGCTGCGTGTTACGTAGAATGTTTCGTATCAACCAAACCTCTGCCTCCTTGTTGGGCTGTAGGTAGAAAGAACCATAACTAGTTGTACTTTCATTGATGGTTTTTCCACGTACGTAGTTCCTTGGTTAAACGTGACAAGAGCTATATGCAACAATGGCCCAGATCTGGGAGTGGTTAACAAGGGGAACTTTGAAAGGGTCCATCTGTTTGGAATGCGAATACATGTTGCGAGACAAATTTTCGGATAAGGAAATGTATGACAGGAGATGTGCAACGCTTGCATGGGTGACTGGTGGTATGACCCAAAATGGGCAGGGGTTCTGCTGACCGATATCTCGGCTTTCTTGGAGCGTGATGCTTCTGCACCTGTGGAGACCTGCATAATTACCAACCATATTCCCTTGTTCTTGCCCACGCGCAGCTGTAATATACTTTCTGCCCAGTAGCTGGGCCAATATACCCGGACCCGCTACAACACCAACCTCAATACCAAATATCATAAAAGCTGTTTTCATATGGATGCCAAAAAAAAGCAACCCCCATATGGCACTTTCCCAAAATGGGGGGACCCCACTATAGACCCCAGAAATGCTATAATTAGTAATATCGGGACCTCCAAAGTGGTACCCCTGATTTTGGGAAACCCCCAGATCATTCTCGGCCGCCTCCGTGTCGGATGCCGAGCCGTTCGAGGACTCCTCAAAGCATACACGGTAAACCCTACTTAGATTAGGGTTTAGGGTTTAGGGCTTAGGGTTTAGGGTTTAGGGCCCCTGTGCAAGCAAACAACAAAATAATGGAGAATCAAACGGAAAAACAAAAGAACATGAAATGGAAACAGGGGCTTAGGGTACCATTTGGGGTAATGTTAGGGTTATATTGGGGTAATATAGGGGTGATGGAAAAGAAGAGGGAAACTACTACAATGGGTTATATAGGGACTACCAAAATTGAGGTAATGAAGGGATAATTGGGATAATGAAAAAGAAAATGGAAAGTACGATATTCTAATCGGGTATGTTCCGGTGTAGGGTTTAGGGATACAAAGCCGCATCCCATTTCTGACATTGTCGGCTGACAGGCTGAGACCAATTGATTCGGCGCAAGATTTGGGCAATCTGTCCCAGAAGGCTTTCCGCAACATCACTGCCGATATACAAAAGGGGGCTGGGGCTGCGGGGCATTGATTTTTTGGAGGACCGTTGAATGTACTGGGTGTACTGTAGTAGGGAATAAAGGAATAAGCTACGAAGGGATAGAATTCCCGTATTCCTCACAACCACTAATTGGAAAGTTGAAGTGGTGGGGCGGCTCAGGCGAAACAGCCCTCGGGACCATAGGGACCTCTGGAGAATACGAAGGGATTCTCAGAGGATCCCTGCGAAGCATCTTTAGGGGGCTGCCAATAAACTCAATGATGGAGTTGGAAAAAAGACTCTAGGGATTATGGAGGTACGTATTGGCGCTAGTACCCGACTGTAAGTTCTGGTTGTAGATTAATTCTCTGGTTTTAAGCCAGCTTGCAACTACCCTTGTACCCAAGTAGGCATGGCAGTGTAGGGGCTTAAGGTTTACGCCGAAGTGTAGCCCCATGATCTCTGAATCCTGACAGGTCCTCTCAGTCCCCTTTCAAAGAACCCGCATGCCCTCAGAAAGTGCTGAGGACTTTAGGAAGGAGGGTTTTAAGCAGATGGAGTATGGGGTATATGGGGATCTTATTATATTATACCCAAAGCCATATTCTATCTACTGAAGGGGGGACTGTAAAGCTTTGGCTTTGAAGGGGAAACTGGCAAACCCTCCCTCCAAGGTCCTGACTAGCCCCCCATTCATTCGGTTTGACTACAGTCCCCCCTTCAGTAGATAGAATATGGCTTTGGGTATATTATAATAAGATCCCCATATACCCCATATTCCATCTACTTAAGGGGGACGATACTCATGACCCTCAAATCTGACTAGGGATCCCTAGCAAGACATAAGTAGGTGGGTAATTATATCACGAAACGCTGATGTTGTCTTGCATGGTAGCTATACAGCTATAAGAGGCTATAGGACATTACCAAGTTATTCCTTGGGTTTGCCTTAACTGGGGACTTGAAGGCAAAAACCTTAACTCAGAACCTATTGTTGTCCAGCTGTGCTTTTCTTACAGCCCTCCCCAAAAGCAGCAGGGTACCTATAGTTCTGAAGAACTCACATGAAATCATCCGAAAATTACCTTTCAAGAAGCCTTGCTAAAGACACCCATAGTCCCTATATCATCACCACATACCCCTGAGGTCCCCTAAGGGTACCCTAGTTTGAGAATCTCCACATAAGTTGCACAGGTGCAAGCTGGGCTTTACGTCCTGCGGGAGACTGGCACCATCGACAGCTTCCGGGGCAGCAACTTCCTTGTGAATTTGGAGACGTTTGGTCTGCCTAGATGACTGTTTCCGACCGCAACATGCAAGAAACTCATATTTCGGCCCGTTTGGTGGCAGGAGCCCAAGTTTTGATTTCTGATCTGGACATTTCCCTTCCCGCAATGAACGTTTCAGACCTCACCGAATCTCCGCTAGGTTGCGAAGGCCATGTAGGCATGCGACTGGTGAACACCTTTGTTAAGGATGCGGCCAGGTTTTGACTTACTCCGGAACCGTACCACTAGAGTAGGCCTTGCTGGTGAGTTATATTCTAGTTATATACGGGCTAAATGGGTGTTTCCCAAAATTAGGGGTACCTTTTTTGGGGGACCCCTATGATAAGGACTATAGTATATAAGGGTCTATATTGGGGTCCCCCTATTTTGGGAAACTACCAAATAGGGTTGACACTGTTCGCGTTTCTTCATACGCATTGGACCTTTGGACCTGAGGTTTCGAGGTTCACGAGGTGCCGGCTTCACACCTGCCACATACCGAGATGGAATCATTTCTCAAAACGCCGCCCCCCGCACCCTCCCCCGCCCTGATCCCCTAGAACCATATGGGAAATTCTATCAGGATTTTATAGGGCTTATAGTGGGTCTATATATATGATGTACTCCTGGGTTCCCTCAACCAACATATCTGCAAAATGGCTGCATAACGACTTTGCGCCGATACGCCAGTCCGCATGTGCCCCAGTTTCGAAGGCATACGGAAGTCTCCCAAATAGTCAGAACAGGGTTTGGGTGTGATGTAGAAACCTGAATTATTCCCAACCTTTGTAATAATCCTCATATAGCCTTAGCCTTAGTATACCGATTTCAACTATCTAGGCCCCTACATTATCTTGTGTTATAGCTTGGTAGTGATGAGCCCAAAGAAGGCGTTTGCAAATCTCCACCCAAAAAAGCAAACAGAGAGTCAGAAGTTGTTGATGCGAGGATTCATACACCACCGCCAGTATGACAATACAAGGTACTCATCATGCAGCTACCGGAACCTCTCTGCTAATGATTCAGGTCTCTTCTTGCAAGCAAGGCACCACCATGTGAACCAACCTCCGATGCAAAGACTGAAGGCTTTGATTCAAAAAGCTTTCAGCAACCTAAGGCTGATGGTTGTCTAGGTTTACATTGGGCCGATCCCCCACCCAGTAAGGGGTACCACAAGGGACTATTGTAGGTATATTAAAGCCTTATTAGTTCCACATTAAGTAGCCATTACTATAGGGGGATCGACTTAAGGTTTACACTTGAGAGTAAGGTCTAGGGTTTAGGACGTAGGGAAAAGCTGATGATGATGACGGTGATGTGCATCCTGCTCCTTGCACCTGTGATCCGTGGCTTAGGGATTAGAAGTCTAGGGCCTAGCAGCTCATGCAGCCTCAATTGGGGCAGTGAAGCCGCCTCCGCCTACATGACTTCTCAGAATACTACTATTATTATTACTATTACTTTTATTGTTATTACTATTATTACTATTACTATTATTATTACTATACTAAGTGTTTGAGGCTTGCATCATGCAGCTACACAGTAGTGCGCCAGCATCGGCCCTCCGGAGGACTGGGGGGGCCAGTGCCACATACTTACCACCGCTTCATAAGCCCTGCAAGCAAGAAACCTATGTATGAAACCTCCAGACCCTCCAAGGACATAACCAAAAACTGTAGAAGCCTGAATAGTCAATAACTACCAATAGTATCCCTCTAATCCCTGTATGATTTAGTATAACATAAACTCAGGCGTCTACATTACGCAGTTTGGGCTTCAGGGTTTAGGGTGGAATCCAGGCCAGGGCGTGCGGGCCCCAAAGGCCGTTTCATAAGGTTGTCCCCTAATGCAACGTCCGTAGAATTTTTCAGCAAAATTCTGGGTGCATTGTACTGCAGTCTTGAAATGATTACCAAAGAATTCAGGCTTTGACATTAGGTTGTTGGGGCGCTGGCCACTTGATTCGTGATTTTGGCCGTGGAAGGAGCCCTGACAGAACCACACCCAGCCTGAAAGGGATCTGTCTGTCTGATTCAAGGGAACCCTAAACCCTACAAGCCCTACTGGCGGGCCGTATTCTAAACTCTTATTCGGGGTGAGATCGTTTTTGTTTTGCCGGTATGCAGCCCCAAACCACACACCCCTCCTGTAAAGTAGTCGCCAAGTGAAGCCTCATGAGGACATGTAGGCATTGTTCGTGAAGGGGGGATCAGCGGGGGGAGTTGGCAGAGCAGTTCATGGCGACGTAGTAACATTAGACCTCCAATAGTTGAGTCAGTTGGGCTCGTGGGGTTACACCCTGTATATAAGCCCAGCATGACCATTGCTCATGTGTTCATGACAATGATGACCAAGCATGAGGAACAAACACATGGTAATCAGCTTTCGTAAGCGGAGGCCTTATACTTGAACCCCAGCTAAACTCAAACGATCACATTCAGAGCTCCAAGATCCCTAGCCAGCCATTTGGGGAGTGCAGGTTTGGGTAGTTAAACCAAGTGAAAAGATATTGGTCTTCTCAAGATGATGCTCAAAACGAAGAAATGATCTTGTTCTATATCGGCGACAATAGCATCCCCGCCGTCAATAACACAATTCATGCTCATATGAAATACCTCTAGCATTTACCCGCTAACTCCTCATACCTTGGATCCTTCAATCATCTTTCTCGACTAGGTGCCCACACCAACTAGCGACCATGGTCAACCCCTGCTAGACACTTCCGACAAATCAAAACATAAGGTCCTCAGTGCAAGGGCCGTGCTCCTGAATAAATAAACCCTAGTCGCATCGGTTGCCCGCCGTCGCGCTGCACCCGCGCTCGGGGCGGTGAAGAGATGGTGTCCAGCGCCAACCTCACAGTTTCAGGTTATAATTTCTACCCCCCCCCATTGTTAAATAAACTTGCTCTCCATCATTGTAGTCTAAGGTGGGATTCGGGCGGCTTTATGGAGGTGGGGGAGGGCACATACCATTCAGGGTTCTAGGACTAGGATGGAAGCATCTTCAGAGGAATTTCATCGCGCCCCCCAATACATCACCCCAAGCCCGGATACTAAATCCTTCCCCCGATATCGACTGGTACTATATTATAGGTAAGATTTGCATGTGCTGTTCATCATCAGTAGCGAAAGGATTTCAAGGATCAGGCATTAACAGCATCCAGCAGCAAACCCCGTATCCAGACATTACAAGGAAGAAAAGCCACACAGATTTGCGGTCAGCGCATAGAGGGCGTGGGATGAGGGCGGAGGGCGCAGCAAAAGACATTCAACAGGACCAACTGCACCATAGGGGCTTGCAACGTGGTTGAAAAATTCATCAGCCCAAACTATATTACCCTATATAACCCTGTATAACCCTGTAACACCCTGTATATTCCCATATAACCCTAAACTTACATTTTTCCTGCAGCACCTGGAAGCGAAGCCTGAGCAGCAGGAGGTCCCCTCTCAGCAGTCTACTCAAAATGCTTGCAATTTCCTGTAGGGGGCTGGATAATTAGAGTAAGATTTAGGGGGTACAGTATACCACATTTACAGGGTTTGGAATGGGCCCAAAATTAGCAATTCAGGCTTCTAACGTACATCCCTAAACCCCTAGACCCCATGTACACATGACAAGCCGAAGCCCCATTCCACTAATCCTGCAAGTTACTGCTGCTAAGTAGAAATCATCACTATTAGCGACCCTTCTTGGGGAATGTATGTTCGGTGGGCCCCTCCACCCAGTAATAGTGACTATAAGGGATAGTGGTGATTATATGAGTATCCTATGTATTCCTCTTATGCCACTATTACAGCGTGCGGGGGTTCACCTAAACTATGTAGTAGTCAGTAGCGAAAGGGGGAACGTGTTTCTGGTGCTGCGGTATGCGGACCATATGGAGACTACCACAGAGATTCATTTACCTTTCCCCTACAAACCGTATAAGCAAAGTCTCATAGTGTTCACACGAAACCAAGAAAACTGAAGACCATTTGCTTCAGCTTTCGGACACTCATATAAGACATAAAAAGCTTGGACGCGGTGCTAGAGATGAACGACAAGCTGGTTCCCATGAACTCCAAGCAAGGTAATGCCTGACATGAAAGCCTATGAGCAGGCTGAAAAAAGGATCTCGAGGTGAACCTGTTCTCTAATCCCTGAGCCCCTACGCCCTAATCGCTGGCAGGTTAAGGTTTAGGATGTATTTGAACCACTAAAAAACTAATCTCATCCCCAATTTGAGCCATCGTCTAAACTCCTAGTATCCCCCTTGGTAACCCCTATGGTACTCCACTACATTATCCCTTACACCACCCCTCTTTAATGAGTTTAGACCATAGCTCATTTGTTCTAAGCCCAGACCGCCCGTAACACTTTCATCGCAGTCGAAGAGCACGCGAACCGTGATTAGCTGGCCGTCACCTCACTGTTGGGGTTTCCCAAAATTAGGGGTACCTTATTGGGTGTAGTACCTTATTGGGGGTCCCCATGAAAAGGATTATAATATTTTGGGGTCTATGTTGAGGTGCCCCTAATTAAAGAAATGACCACTTCTCTCTGGCTTATGCTGAGCTTGGATACTGCCCCCACCCTATAACAGTCCTACTTCCTGTAGTGGGTAGTAGTTTAAAGCCTGCAAAATTATCGATGAGAAGCTTCTCAAACGTATCCCAAAGTGCTGCCCGGGAAAACTATATCTACATGTGTATGTATACACACATGGAAATATGTGTATATGTATATGTGTCCTTTTTCAGGATTGTAACCATACTGCAACTGCAATATTGCAAGAATGCGATAGTCAGTTTCAGTTGTTGTAGCAAAAGGTCCAGACCCTCAGAAGGCATCTCAAAAATGGATACCAACAAAAAGATATGGCTAATTATATAGGGCTTATTATGGGCGTATATAGCGAACCTCATTGGTAGATCTTCTTGACCGTAGGGATAAGGGGGATAAAAATGCTCACTGCTGAGGGGATATGTTCAGAAACTCCCATATGAGGAAACCTAGCATAATTAGGGGTTGCTGGGCTGTTTGAGGCACATATTATCCACAGGATGCCTGCACAAACGCTGGCGCTCTCGAGGCCCCTCACTTCCAATCATGCCAATCTTTAGACAAACTAATCAAACTCCTGCAGCACCGTATGGTGCGCGCTCTCTCTCTTTCTCTCTCTCTCCCAGTTGTTCCTGTCGATAGCACGGGTGGCTGGCTCTTGCAGGAAACTTACGCGGATTAATCCTCTGTTGGTGACCAAAGTTTTTGAATTCTCAACCCCAAAAGCAAAGGACCGAGCGTGGACGAAGAACAACCGTCACCAGCTTTTTCAGCATGGAGGCACCTTTGTGCCAGCTGACCTTGCCGTTTTTGCGACATAGTAGGAAGGTGCCTGCAGGAGGGGAAAGTCATATGAGATGTAGTCTAAACTAAACTCCTAGCATCCCCCTTAGTAACCCCTACAATACTCCCATTTGAACCCCGTTAAAAAAGACTATGGGTCATATAGGGTGAGCCCCGAACAAGCCCAGAATAATCCTAGAACAAACCCAAGCAGAGCAGCGGTTAAGGGGTTTAGGGGTAGAATAATCCTAGAACAAACCTTGAAGCCAGCATCATCCTTCAACGAAACCCAAACCTTCAGTACTCCCCCCCCTCAGTAACGTAACAGTTGGATAATACTTATAATATGATTATATATAGCCCTTAATAGGACCCCTAATATAGACTGTTACTGAGTGGAGGCAGTACCCAACCTAAACCCTAAACCCCTGTCAAATGTCAACTCTAGCCGCAGATCCCAAACCTTAAACCCTCGTCGCGGCACCTTCCCTTCATTTCATGACTTCTGGCATGATTGTTGGGCTTTTAGTGGGCTACTTCAGGGTGCATGTTAAAGTTTCCAAAAACCAGTAGCCGACGTAATATACTCCAGGATATTGTGATTCTTGTGAAGGAGCCCCAAGAATGCAACTCCTTCACTTAATGTGTAGCAGTGCATCATCATCCCACTTTGAATTACGCTTGCATTTTCTTTGCCATCCGATTCTCCATCATCGGGTAAGGTGCTTAAACCCTAGAAGCCAAAACCCTAGAAGCCAAAAACCTAAACTCAACATTAAATAGCCCGAAAGGTGAGGAAAGGTGAGGAACTCATCTCTAAGGAAAAACCCTGACCGCTAAGCACCAATTGAAGAAGCCACCCCATGTCAAAGGTTGATTCTCTTACGCAGGATCCCTACTTGCATGGTCAGGAGGAATTAGCAAGTGGGATTGAGGGCTTAGGGTCTGGGATTTAGGGTTTACAGAGTCTGGGGTCTAGGATCAGGGGGACTCAGTAAGTTGGCTAACAATAAGGATATCTGAGGTTATTCTATAGTTGACACGGGGCATGAGCATATATTTACTGCGCCCCCTAACCCAAGAAGTATTCCAGCCCTTGCTCAGTGAAGAGGTTTGGCGCATCAGATGCCCAGATGGGGGGTTCCATACATGGGGGCCCCAAACCCAAACCAATCCCGGTCTACCCTGATCCTTTTTCTAGGACTCCCAAACCCTAAACCCTAAACCCTAAACCACGGGAACCCCAGATGGGTTTGAAAAATGTGGACCGCAACTTCCACATGCCAGAGCGGTCAACCGTGACAGAAACACGCAGAGCTTCAGGCTTCAAATAAAGAGCCTCTGGCTCTAGGTAGGTGTATGGGGATATATGTGCTATAGTCTAAACTCCTTAACGGGGGGGTTTACAAGGGATTATATATGGGAGTATTATAGGGGTTACTAAAGGGGATACTAGGAGTTTAGACTATAGCTCCTGTAGGGTATGTGGGGGCTACATAGGCTTGTGTGATTAAGCCTTTACCCCCTTAACGGTCAACGGACAAGAGAAAATGGAACATGAAATAGGAACCGGAATGGGATAGGTATACAATCCCCGGTAAGTAGATAGAATATGGGGTATATGGGGTTCTTATTGTAATATATATCCAAAGCCATATTCTATCCACTTAAGGGGGACAGACAATAGGCTATAGGTATAGGGCTTTGGGGGCCTGGTCCGGATAGGCATATGGGAGTTTCTCAAAATCAGGGGTACCTTTTTGGGCATCCCTATAATAAGGACTTAGTATTTGGGGGTCTATATTGGGATCTCATATTACGAAACACTAGTGTTATCTGTAACAGTCACCATAAGAGACTACAGGATGTTCATAAGCTGTATACTACTCCCCTACACAATCCCCCATATAAAGCCCCTTTAATTAAGGAGTTTCGCTTTCAGCTCATCTGGTTCGGATCTGGGATTCTTCTAGCAGCGTGGGCTTCGAGCAAAGGCAGATCCCCTCCTCCTCATGATAAGCGCCCTTAAAACCCTTTGAAAAATATTAATATATAGGGTCCCCTATTGAAACCATTGGGGAAAATATTAAATTTCCCGGGGCCTACCCAGCAACAACTGCCTCGAACAGACTACCAGCAAATCTTGGTCGAACATATGGTTTGGGGTTTAGGGGGTGGGGTGGGGGGTGTTCATTCATAGGGGAAGGTGATTAGATGCCAGCAAACCTCTCTCATCAACCTTGTTTTGACTGGTAATTCGGTAATAAGGAACACCACGGTGCATCACAGCAAGTGGCTCACATGAATCGCCAAAAAAAGATGCATACACATGAAATTATGTACATATCACTACATTTTCGTGTGTGCTTATGGAGAAGCTTGAGATGGCGTACATATGAGTGCGCGCATGCATGTGCGCATGTGTCTATATGCAAATGTATACGTAGATACATAGGAAAGGTAAATGACAGCATCTCCTTGCTAGGGTCCGGAGAATGTCTGCAGCAAACAGGAACCGCAACAAACAGAAAGGGCTCAAGAAGCATCCTTGACCTTAAGAGAAATCTGTTAATGATAGTGCTGGGGTTCACTGAGTCAACACTGAATCAAAAACAGCGACCAAAGTACTGACCTTCATACATCCTGAATCATTCCACGAGTTGGAACAACAGCCATGCGGCTTTTCCCCTGGTCCCTACTTACATGCCCTGCCAAATCCGTAGAATGCCCACGTATACCAACTTCGGTAGGGTTAAGGGTTTAGGGCAAAAAAAAGCTCAATATGGTCATGTCTCAACACTCTTCCATATCTTCGTGAAATCTCTATATAGAGGCCACAAAGGTACCCCTCTCTTGCAAAATCCCCATATCCGGCGAAGGCAATGGCCATGGGCCAACAAATGCGCAAGAGAGCCTGGAACCACGTCCTTCTGCACTGTAAGCCCGAACACAAGAAGAGCTCCCGCGAGGCTTAGGAGATAGTTCCTATACATAGGACAACCGCAACAATCGCACCAAAAAACTCTAATCTTTATCATGGGGAGTCCAAAAAGTGGTCTGCCATGTAAGGCCTAGTGTTTCGGATATGGAGGTAACCTACCTGCTTTTCATGTGCTCCTACAACTCAGCAGCAGCAGCAGCAGCGGCGGCAGCAGCGGCGGCAGCACCAGCGCCACCCCCACCGCCCCCACCACGATGCCACTGAGGAAAACATCTCAACGAAGGAATTTGGAAGCTTGTAGCTGGGGCTCATGATGGCTCATGGCAATGTGAAGCAGCCTCTAACACTCAACGTCGTCGGCATCCTCGGCCCGCTGTTTTTTGGAAGGGCATGTCTCATAGAAGTGCAACATGGGGTACTAGAAACGGGTCCATGACATCCTTCAAAATGTTTACCTCAAGCCCTAAATCCCTTTCCCCACTGTCCATGACTCTCTCATCTGCGCCGGAAATGTTCTTGGGACTGGGACTGGCAGGCCTGCCTCCCAAGGGCAGGGTGCCCCCACAGGCTTCGAAAGGGGATTTTGTGCCTTAGAGGATTCCGGGATCATATGAGGGTATACAGGGAGATATAAGCTTGAGGCTTGAGGGGTCCGGTCAGGGTTTGGGCGTTGCAAAGCCCTTCAATAAATATTGTTGAGGCCAAATTATCCAGAAGGAGCCTGGGGGAAGCCCCTTCCCAGTCCTCAGCAACTGCTATAAAAAACTTGGGACTTGCCTTTGGCAAGATGCTAGGCCTTCACGCCATCGGCTGGTCCAGGCTTCTTAAAACTCGGTGAGTTGGGTAAGTTGTGGTAAGCTTGCTCGGGGTTAGTAGGCAAGAGAAGGGAATGTATTCTATATGCATTATGCAGGGATTACATTCCCTTCTTGCCTACTAACCACCAGTAAGTAAGTAGGGAAAGGACGAACGGATCCCTCTAGTAGTCCCTGCATGATACCTTTCTATAGCCCCTGTGTCCCATACTGACCAGCGGTACGCTTTAGTTTTAGTCTCTTGCAGAACAGCAGAGTACTGAGTGACAGGCTGCGCAAAGTGACCAATGGTATTGAACAACCTCCAAGGCACTAGCACTAGCGACACTTGAACTCATAAATCATCCCCACCTGCGCGGTAGGGTAAAGACATGGGATCCCAATTTTTGGAGGCGTCTCGTGCGTTTCTATTCTCCAGTGCAGACGGGCCAAAGTAACCCAAGGAAGTACTGTGCTATGCATGGTAGCTTGTGAAAATCGTGGCCACAAAAGAAACCCAACAAAACTATAACTTGCTATCATCCGTATTATGGGGATCCCCATGAAGCACCCCAACTGCTTGGGAACCCCCATCTGCCTCCAGACCCTCAACCCCAAACCCTAAACTCGAACCCCACACGTGGGGGGGGGGGGGGGGTCCGGGATCCGGGTCTACTACTTGAAGGGTCAAGGAAAGTTTTCAAAGTGTACCTTTAACTGGGGTACTGCCCCCACCCTGTAACAGTCTATATGGTCCTATTAAGGGCTATCTATATACATATATATATATATCTATAGATAGTTACAGAGTGGGGGCAGTACCCTACCTATAACCCATATAAGCCACATACTAGCCCTGGATATTGCAATTCTAAACCCTAAACCCTAAACCCTGTACATCCTCGGACCCTGCAAGGGAAGAATGGCCCATAGTAGGCTCCTAATGTATGGTCCAACCAAATATGTGCACTTCCCCAATGTTCCTGAGGACCCTTATAAAGCCAAACCCATAAAACCATACTTTACATATCTTCAGCCCTAAAAACCACTGTCTAACTCTGGTGTCCATGTCATTGTTCATGTTCTTTTCCACTTGCTTCTGCATTGCTTGCATACTCTCCCTTAAAGCCGTATACGAAAACTTACAGCCACAAATCACATAAGGGCTATAGTCTAAACTCCTTAAGGGGAGTCATATAGGGGATTCTATAGGGGATAATCAGGGGGATACCCCCATAGCAGAAGTTTAGACTATGAGCCTTCTATGCAGCTGAGGTTTGGTTGTAAGGATAGTGGGTGTGGCGTGTAGGGCTTAGATCTGGGAGGCTCCACAAGACGAGTCCCTTTTGGGAGGTCAGCATCAATGTAAGGATCATAGTTAGGCCACTCCCCCTTACAGTAACATTGCCACAAGGGGTACGAGGAGTTGCAATAGCGCCTTAACAAGACCCCTTTAGGGACAGTACTGTAAGGGGATGACCCGATATTTTAGTATATTGTTTTTGTGCACACGCCAGCCATACAGCCTAAGAAGCCGTTTTAGGGCCTGTATGGTTGCAGGTTGCAGGTCGACCGCGTGCACTTCCAATGCAATGGAGTCTGCTTTGAAAGGCTCTCAAAAAGTGACCCTCGTTTGCTTTAAAAGGAAAACTTGAAGTCGATCGTCTTTCATACTGCGTGCTGCTGTGAGTTTCCTGTACGAGGTACAAATATCTCCCCCTAGACCCTAAACCCCTACAATATATCAACCTAAACCCTACACCCCTACATCCCCATATAGTCCAGCTGATGCCGTATCATTGCCCAAGTCCTGAACATAAATTCCCACCCCAAACCTCCAAACCTCCTGGTTACAATGAAAGCTATGCGGCTACGCAAGAGCAAGCAGCCATGTTCAACCGTTCAAGTGTGCCCAAACATAGGAACTCCATTAATCAAGAACAACCAGAAGGGGCCAAGGGGAGAACTATAGTGGATTAAATACGTACCAATATCTCGCATGGGTCAATCCCACTGAGTGCATGAAGCCAACACGGTGTCTCCACAAAAGCACGAATCACCGATCAGGGTGCTGGGGGCCTGCCTAATGATGTAACCAAGGATGGATTCCTCTAGAAGCCTTGTGGTCTGGAGCCATACCATTTTATCATATTACCCCATCCTATCTAACTACCACCTCCTCCAAACAACCAACCCTGTTTGCCAAGCCAATGTTTTCTCAGCTGATTCTGACACTCGTTCGGACTCGTTCGGCTGCACGCTGCGCCAAGCCACGCCTGGCCGAGGTTAGGCTCGCTTCTGAAAATGCTACAGCTTTTGATTTGCGGAATGCTCAGCCTGTTTTCTCACAGTTCTCAGACTGTTCTTATTAAATTGATCGTTATCCCAAACTAAATGTTACAAAGGGATTGTTTACTTGGAGTCAGGGCGCAGCCGACGAATGAGCTGTCACATTGGTCATGTTCATTCAGCTGGACTGCGATCAGCAGTGAGGCAACTTTTTTCTGCAGCTCATGCCCCATATGCTCATGTACTGAAAATACGATTTGCTCATTTGTGAAGCCTGCGAGACTGGCAAAACATCAGACAGTGTTCCTACAATGTCTTGAAGACCGAGCTGCAAACTGATGTTACATTATGGTTCTATGCTATACCTGTTAGGGCCTTTAGACAAGTAGGATGCCTGGGCAGACTCACAAGCTCAGGTTGAACTAGCAGGCCGAACACTTGAATCCATGCACTACACACTATACACGGCCATGGGCCACACTGCACAGTTACGGTACGGGCGCAGCGACCAACTGCTGCTTATGGCGAAGCCTGCGGCCTGGGATTTCACCAGACGCAATCTTTCTCTTCAGCTCCTCGCGAGCACTGGACCTGCCAGGCCACATGTTTTTACAACTCATAGCTTGGCAACGCAGGGGGTCTTGGATTGCTTCTGGATTCAAAAAATGTCAAAAGGCAGAATCTACAGTTTTTGAATCATTCGCCCCTGTCTTGTGTGTAACATAATGCTATAGTGAACCAATTTAGCGCCAGGCGCCTCGCCAGCTTGATGTTGCGGAACAGGCAGGGCATCGGTCTTGTCTCAATTTCGGCATAGGAGTGCAACTGGAGCAGCGCCATGACGCCAACGTGCATGGAATTGCCCACCTGAGAACACACATGCCTCGCGTTGCGACTCTCATTCCGGGTGTTGAATGTGGTGAGTTCGAGGCCGTCATGGATGTAAGGAAGGACAGGAAAGCGCTGGCAAACCAGCGCTTCTGTAGGCATCAGCCACCTCTTGGCTCCGTCGTGCCAAACTAGCCCGAAGTTGCTGATCAACGTGAAGAGGACTTGCTTGTCCGCGTGATGCCCATGGCCCGAAGAAGGGTCCTGGTTCAGCTGGTACGCAGTATCCGGCCAGGCACGTTGGTACTGCTCCAGGAAGCGATACTCCATCTCATTCAACGCAGTCGCCCAAGCAAGCGGATTACTAACTTGCAAATCCTTTGCTTCAACCTCCGGGTGCTGTTCCAAGAATGACTTGCGTCGAGAAGTAGGGCGACTCGCTGCCCAGTCCAGCTCGCGTTGGCAATCATCGCCCAGCACGCCCTTCAATCGCATGCACGATTCATTCATGAAGAAGACACCTCAGCAAATCAAAGTTACCAGGAGCACTGAAGCCAAACGACCAACCAAATGATTTTACTATAAGGCACTGATTACTGACTAAACTCCATTGCTGAGTGAGTTTGAACAATGTATCTACACGCGCCTACCAAATCTACACAAGGTTGCATTGCTTGGTGCATAGCTAACGGAACATAGGAAAACCAAAAAGCAAGTTTGAGACATAGTTTAGTAGGAATGTTGAATCATTCTATGGCCACGAAACAGCCAAACCCAAACAGCTCAACACAGTTAACACATCCCTGGACCACATTCCTCAGCCATGAAAAGCAGTGTGCCATGAGAATACGCGATGAACACGGTACCTCTTCCTCAGTGTAACGAGTTGAAACCACTGAAGCCACACACCAAAAAAAAAAACAAATAGGCCCTGAACGCAACAAACTCCCCTACCAATTCTACCAATCCCCACCAATTCCAATGCTTTGGCCCTCACCGGGCCCTCATCCTCACACACCAAGTTGGAACCATCCAGACGCAAAGCCACAGTACTCAAGCACTGGAACCCACTAGAACTAAGAGCTCGCACAATGCTATGAGAATGGCATCCCACCACCAACCCAACATCATCACTGATTTTGATTAGGTTGCACGCGACACAAATACACAAACGGAACCCGACCAATAACCACATAACCAACTAACTGAAAATCCCAAAACCAGAACTTACCTTCATCAAGAGACTCTGCCAACTCCACGCGCAAGCTCGGTAAAAGCGCTTCTGGAATCTGGAGATTGGGCTCAAGCGGCTGAGCACCTTAATCTTGTGGTACATCTTCACGAATTCCCTTTCGCGAGAGAAGGGGTCTCCAATCATTGACGGGTCTAACACTGTTGTCTCCAAATGGTACATGGGCGCAAGGAAGCGGAGAAAGAGGTTGCCAAGACCTGCATCCATAACAGGATTTTCGTCTCCCTCATTGTCAGCGCGGGCAGCTGATGCCACAAAAGAACCCAACCCTGCAGCTCCAACCGTCTTCACGTTTTCGCTGACAATCTCAGTGTCCTCCAACATCAGGCGCAAGCCAATCCAGGCCAATGTATAGAGGATCTCGGGGTCGCCAGAGCCAAGGCCGACGCCTTTGCGCGACCAGGGGCGGCATGATGCGCCTGCCAAGTGGCGCCGGCACGTGCGCAAGCTGCAAACACGCTCATGCGTTTCGCACCAGGCTTCGAGCTTCATAGCCCTCTTGTTGACAAGTAGTGGCGCCAAAACCTCCACTGCCATTTGAGGTTGCTGCAACAGCCTCTCGACAATCTCTTTCAACTCTGCGCGATAGAACTGGGCAATATTCCTGAACAAGCACGTCCCATGCTTCTTGCAATGGGGAAGTAGCTCAGCAACGCAGTCACGATTCCACTCAATCTGGTACGTGGCAGCTGTAGGCTGCAATGCCATGCCTGTTTTGTTGCTCCACGCTTGCCTCAAGCAGTTAACTGCTGTTCCAGCTGCTTCCACGCCTGAGAACGACGTTGAGAAGGTGTCCGAAGTGATGGCATCGTAGATCTTGAGGACCTTGTCTTCCCCCTCCTCTTGGAACAGGGTCTCGAAGCAATCCTCTTCGAATAAGAATGACTCTGCCATGGACTTGACCACCTTCGGGCCTTTGCAACGTTCTGCAGAGCTGCGAGCTGCAAAACTGTCTGGCAACGTCGGGGATTCATGAGACTCCAATGGACCTTCAGCTTCACATTCAAGCTTCCCCGGCTTGCCAGGGTGTTGAACTCCATCAGCTTGCACGAGCTGAGCTGAAGGCTGAGCTGATGGCTCTGACTGAGCTGATGGCGGAGCTGATGGGGCACCCTCAGCTGGCTCCCCCAACTCTTGAGCAACTTCAACTTCAAGGTTATCGCGCACACTCGCTGAATTTGGCTTGGCTGCCGCTGTGCTCATGGCCATTGCTGTTTGGATGCTCAACTGATGCTTTGGATTGACCACCTTTGCAGCCTTTCCAGCCTCAGCAACAAATGTAGCCGGAACCGGAACCTCATCCAACACGTTCAGCTGAGAAAGAAGCTCTTGCTCCATGGAATCAACAGTACGCGTAGGCCTCAAGCACCTCCCAACTGATGGGACAGGCTCATCTGGAACGGTTTCAGCCCCAGGAAGCTCAGCTTCATTGCTGAAACCATCTAGTTGCTGACTCTGGAAAGTCACCCACGCATAGCCTTCGCCATCGTCCTGATCAGGGATGATTGATTCAATGATTGACCGCATCAGGCATGGAGGTTGCAAGCTGAGGCTTGCAATACATGGGTACAACCCAATAGGTTCGGCATTGCGCCACGCAATTCCAACACACGCGTGGTTGCTAGCGGTACTGGCAGTAGCTGAGGCTGAGGGCGAGCAGGGTTGTATGTATGTGTATATATGTATATATAGAGGCAGGGTTCGTTTAATGATACTTTGATGGGGCGATGGGTTACACAAGGGGAGTGCCATGTTATATGCTCGTTCCAGGATATTGGCCTATAACTGACATGTTTCAATCAGAAACAAAACAAACCAGTCCTGGCACTCCACGGCAACAGGAGTGTCTGAAGAAGCAGCATTCACACTGCCACTGTCCCGCACCATTGGTGCAACCTTTGGCAAATTAATGGGAGGGTCCAGTACGTTGTCCACCTTTACCTCCCAGGCAATACTACTTTTCCGGTCCTTCTTGTCCTTGATGCCTAGCATCTCCCGCAAAGCTGCAAGGTCTTCTGGATTCGTAGGTAACGCATTCTCATGGCTACCAAGGGCAAACACTTGCTCATCTGATAACCTTCGGTTGCTGATGAACTTGAGCTCGCACACTATTTGATATTGAGAGGGGTCAGATTGACGGCGTACGGCTGGTCCGGCATGATGATGATCATGCACAACCAACAAAAAGAGGCTGCCATTCTTCTTCTGCACCTGGCGGCACTGGAAGGCCATCAACACATGTGATTGGTTACCGTTCTGGATAGCTGTCGCAGCTTGCTGCGGCACAAGAAGGCCAAAATGGTGTGACATCTTCGTAGCAGGCCGTCCGGCTGGGCACTCTACATGGCCAGGAGGATCTAGGCGGAAGTCACGACTACTTTCTGAAGTCCTGGTATTTGCTGGCATGATTATTCAAATTGGAAATCCAGTTGTCGGCTCCGTTGCGGTGCGCAAACTGGCAACCTTTGCACTAGATGCCAGATACCCCAATTCCCCAGCACTCGACACCTCAACTGAATGGACTGCATAGACCCCCAAAACCCACAGCCTGCTGCCACACCTAAAAAGACTTAAAAGAGTCTGCAGTGATGCGCAGCAAGAACGTTCAGCATCAAATCAATCATCAAACAGCAGACGCATGTCAGGGTGGACACTGGCTTGATTGAGAAACCTAAACATGTACTGTTCGCCTACCATTGTCGCGCTGCCCTCGGCTATGCTCACCTCAACACTCGACACTCAAAACCCCGGCCGAACCTACAACAACAACTAAGCAGGTCAGGTAGGGTGGGTCAGTTGGGCCTCGTACTTGCAGGTCTGCACGGCATTGTCGTGGGAGTCGGGCACTGTGGCCCTTTCTGGAAGCACCTGGGCGATCTGGGGCTATGATCTAATGAGTCTAATGAGGCATCCCAAGCGCAGGTAGGGCCACCTAAGATGAAGCTCATCAAAACTGAACAACATGAGTCAGCATGAGTCCTGCGCACTGGGCTGGAACTTCACGAAGCAATCGTTGCATAGGCACAGATGCCAAAACTAGTTTTCCACCACGTCAAATCACCCTTGCACTGCCTACTTCTGTGCGACCAGCAACGCTGCCAATCATGGATCGATTGATCGATTGGCTGCGAAAATGCCCAACATATGGGATGGAAGTTCAAGCGCAATTGCAATGAGGCATAAATCGTCAATCAGCCTACCTTTGCTGTAGAAATTTTGAATTGTCAAAGGTCCTACCACTACGACTACTACTATCGCTACCACTACAGGCAGACTAACCAAACATCTACAGCCCGCCTGGGATACTATGGCTTTGGGGCTAGAAACGAGCAACGAGGAGGCTGAAATGAAAAAACGTGATTGCCCATGCCTTCTGGCATTCTGTGCTGCACTGCGCTGTACATCTTGCCCATCTGGCAATCATTCAGTCGGCAAAGTCAGCTGAAGCAAAACCATTGCGAATAGGAAATATTTGGCCAGGTATCTTGAATTCGCTAATGTTTTACGCTTTTGCTCAGCTGCCTCGCAAAAAAGCCCAAAGCAAAAGATTCCTTCAACCATTCAACCATGCTCTTAGACAAAGTGTCTTTGTGAAACTTACACAGCTCCGTAACCCTAGAACCCTTATAAGCGCCCTCAGCCCTTATTATTGATGAAGCCCGGTAATCCCTCTACTTTCTACTTCCTTTACTTCGTGATGGAATGTTCAAGAAGGAATAGTTGTTCTGAGGATCCCTCCGAGCAGCCGCTATCAGCGAATGCTGGAACCAATAACAAAACAGTGCATTCAAATTAGTCGGGTTATCACGTTGATCTTCACAGATGACTCCGATCCACCTGACATGCTCTGCACGCACTTCTACTTCAGCAAGTGTTTGCCGATCTGCAGAACATCCTTTGCGGCCACATTCTTTTTCTTCTTGTCCTATAACGTGGAACAGGCAAGGGCTGGGACTAACAAGTCATTCTTCAGGCTTTGGTTCAAATCGGAAATACAGGGTTAAGCCCAAAGTTAAGCTCAGGTTCTATGCACACAAGGTTAACCAACACCTTGGGGCTTAGGGCTCAGGGGTAAGACTGAGTTTGGCAGGCAACGGTGGAGAATCCGATAATGACCATAGGGCTTGGGAACGCTGCGCCAAACGCAGGTACACAGCTACACATCATGCAGGATGACAAAAGTGCCATGGGAATCTGACTGAAACGGGTCCTTGGGGTCCTTGTTCGCAAAACCGCCTTTCTCCTGAGCATCCTTCAGAGCCGCCATGGCACCAAAACGTGATGCTTCACACTCCTCAGCATTGGCGCCAGACTCCACCTTCTGCGCTGCTTCAAGAGCCTCCTGCATCAATTTGGCCCTGACGTTCCGAGACTTTTCATCATCTCCCTGCAGCCGCGTCAAAGGAATGCTGTCAGGCTGAAGGATAGCTTCTCGGGCCTTCTGCACAAGGGCTTCGTACCTGCCTTCCTGGTCGCGCAATTCCACGAGCGCTGCAATTTGCTCCTCTCGATCCGTTGGCATTGCTAGGCCAAGGGCTTCGAACATGGCTGCATTGGTCTTGTCAGCGGCTTTGGAAGCTGAAGACGGCGTGTCCTCGTTCGCCGCGCCCTGCTTCCTTTTGTTCTTCACAGCTTTTACCTTGGCCTTGGTGGAAGTGGTGATCCAATTGCGGATCTGCTTCTCCACGCTGTCTCGCTGGTCCTTCAAGTCCTTGTCCAGTTTCTCCTGCCAAGCTCAACCCTATCAAGCTCTCTCTCACCCAGATATACCCAAATAATCTTCATGAAACGCAGCGCTAAAAAAAAGACCTAAACTGAGCCTCCAGGTCGGAGACGGGCGACAAGCACTGGATTGTAAGCGGCACCACGACGTGCGCTGCATTCTGAACTTCGTCGATGCGGGCTTTGCGGGCCGAGTAAGCAGGAGTGTCTTTATCAGGAAGGCCCATGATGTCAAAGTCTAGCTCCGAGTCACCAACCTTGTAGAGAATCACGTTGCGCAAGACGGCCTTTGCCTCAAAGAATGCTTGGTCATTGCGTGAAACACATCGTGCGGCCCATGCTGGAACGACAAACTCTGTGTTCACAGCATCCTTGCATGGCTCCATGTAGAAGTCAACCTTGGGGGCCCAAAATTATGAAATATTATGAAGACTTGCGGCGACCCTGGACCCTTTGCCAATCAGCAGTCTTATCAGTATCATTTCCACGAGGACCACATGATATGGACAGCATGGCTGCGCCAATCTGGCAATCAATGCGGATTCCCATGACAATTTAAGGGAGCTGAGCGTGAGCAAGACCCTCCAAGCCCCATGTGAAACATTGGCGAAATCGAAACAGTCTCAACAACTGCAGACAGGAAACACCACAAACCTTGCAGCACCAAATCGCCTTTGGCATCTTCACAGCGCATACTCGATTCATGTAGGGCATGCGCAAGCCGTCAGCGACGGGCAACGCAACCTGCACCACATCCTTGCCACCCTTGGCGCCAGGGGACTTGACACTGATGCGTACCGCCTCATCTTGACCTTGGCCAAGATCATGATAGGCATCCCACAAAGCAGCGTTCAGCTTATGCTCAAGCTTCTTGACAAAGGCTGCGCTGATAGTGGTCATCCCCAAGACCTGGCACTCCTTCGAAAGCCTCACAGTGGCCTGGAAGCTGTCGCTCACAAAGTTGTTCACCACCGCCAGCGAGATGCTCGTGGAAAGAGGAGAACTTTTTCCATCACCTTAGGACATCTATACGGTTTAACACTGGCTGTAACAGGGAGAAGTGGGACTTGGACTAAACCCATACATTGCCGCGTAACCTGGCTTGGTAGTCTTGCCCCCGTTAGCAGTGGCAAGTGCGTCGGGCTTGCTCTGCTCCAATCCCTCCGCCTCGTTGGTCTTGCGCAGCTGCATGTAGGCGCTTGCTCCGGCAGCTTTTGAAACTTCTGAGTCGCCCTCTGGCTGAACCTTCACCTTCTCCTGCACTTTCCGGACCAAGTCGGCCATGCTCTCAGCGTGTTGCAAAACTTCAGCCCACTTTGTCGCCCAATCAGCCGCTGACAGCAGGGAGTCAAAGGGAACAAGTACATCCATCTCGGGTTGCACTTGATCTGCCCAAATGGACAGCATCTGAAAGGTCACTGGGCTATTGTTCGTGATGACCAGTTCGCAGATGCAGGTGCAAGCTGAACTCACGAGGCGTGCCAAGTATTGGAGGCGCAAGCCAAGGAACTTCTCCAAGGTATTTGGATCGAACACCTGGCATGGACGGAGCCCCCCTAAACCCGGAATCCTAAAACCCTAAACCCTAAACCCTAAACCCTAAACCCTAGACCATACCGTTCCCGTCAAACCTTACCCAAAGCCCTGGGTTGACCCGGTTAGCGCTCATAAACACTTAAAGTCTTAAAAGATCTACACAGCCGCTTATGAGATGCCTCGTCTGTACGCTCAACGAAATGACCACGAGCGGCATACAGCTCCGCCACGTCGGTGGCAAAGAGGGTCCACTGGAATGGCAGAGTCTTCGAGACCCGGTCTTGAATCAAGCACAGGAGACCAATCAGGTCCATCCTCTTGTTGGCCTGCGTCATCAGCCTGCGAACGAACAGCCCTGCACACCAAAACCTTAATGACATCAGCCCAGCCCTTTGCCTCTAACAAATCTTCAACTCAAGATCCAACCCCAGAAACACAGTTACATTTAGGGCCAGGGTTTAGTGTTTAGGGCTTAGGGTCCTTAGGGTTAGGATTTAGGGTTTAGGCTTTTTCAAGCACGACTGGCACAGGGGGGTGAGGCCAAGTAGCGCAGAGAGAGTGTCCCGAACCACGTCGTGCATGACGATCGGAAGCTTCATCTGCGTCTCCACAAAGCGCTTCAAGGGAACCACGACCTGATCGTACTGAATGGACATGGTGGTCGCAACTCGTCGCATGCCTTGGCTCTCCTCGCTGTCCAACACGAGAGACTGAACCAGGACGCTGGTGTAAGTGCGGCAAAGAGCTTTGGCCAGGTCGAATGCACTCAAGCTGAGCGCGTTCGACTTGCCAAGAGTTTTGCGGTCGCCGATGTCGTCGCCCAGGAAGTCCATAGCGGCCACGAATGTGGCCTGGAGTTCTGCCCGGGCTGCGCTCCAGACCCTCAAATCCTTCCCATTCAAGCACACGCGGCTCTCAAACGTGAACTGCAGGAAAAGCCCAGCCTAAGGCTGTCCGCATCCAACACAGACGAGTGGCACAAAAGTAAACAAGTCTGAACAAAGACGCAGCAAAGCAACACAGAAGGAAAAGGTGTTCTCCAGGCTCTCCTTGGGCACCTCATTGCCATGAAGATCCCTGACAAAACGGATGGGGTAAAGATTCCCTAGCTACATCCAAAAACACATGGCTTGGTTAAAGGCCCAGCCTTCACAACCTTCTCTGCGTACTTCATGCACTGCATGAAATCGTCCATGGCTGTGATGGGGCGCTTTCCTGCGTCCTCAGCGGCATCCACAGACGCAGCTGGCACAGCCAGCTTCTGAAGCTTTGCTTCTCGTCCAGGGAGAAAGGAGTGAAGGCACTCTTCTTGTCAGACTTCTTGATCTTGACTTCCCCTGCACTCGTGCCGACCCCTTTGCTAGAACCTGCTGCGCTCGCATCGCCTTAGCTGGGCTGCTTATCAATTATCAAGCTTTACCTCACAACTCAAGACAGGAGCCCTGAGACAAGACTTTGGCGCTGGCTTTGCATTGCAGGAGGTCTAGCGTTGGCTACTGTCCACTCACACAAACTGGCCACTCGCCGCTGTGAAATAAGGCTACAGTACGACCTCATCAGAGCTTAAGTAGAGCATGCAATCAGTGATTTCATCACGCAAGGAGCTGAGAAGCCATGGGCCTCGCCTAGAGAATCCAACAGCTTAAGCCCAGCCGCATCCAGCCACAGAGCGTCCATCATCACCAGCAAGGTCCAGCAACGAACTTGACGCCGCCTGCTCCTCCGAGGCTGGAAGATTGGTGTTGGCGGTCGCAGAGGCTGCAGCCTCAGCTGGGCCCTGCACACGAGCCTGTTTGGCGCGCACGCCCAAGCCCGCTAATTCCTGACGGACGTCTCCGCAGACTTGGGCACGTTTGCCAGTGGTCTTGCCATCTGGGTCATCGCTTCGCACAGTGAGTTTCCGCGCAACTACGCTCTCACCCATTGGGAGATTTATGAGATTCATTTTGGTACTATCGTGATCCCACCGTTGGAATGACCAACCTGGCAGCCGCTCGCTGCTTGCCTTTCCAGAAGCCTTGGGCACCTGAAGTCGCTCACGAGCACCGAGACAAACAGGAGCCAGCAGCATCTATGGAAAAACAGGAATGGACAACCAACAACTGACAACAGCCCAACAACCCTGACGGAATAGCTAATGCCACAAAGCGGCACAATGCCTCAAAGCATGCATGAGGACAATCCCCACCTGGGAAGTACTGTAGAACTTGCTCATATTCCCCGTGATGAGGAGGGCCAACTGGTGCATACAGCGCAAGACGGCAGATGCGTCCATGTCCGCTCCCAGGAAATCAACGTATGTGTTCCAGAACTGGCGGCAAGCTGGCCATATTTTGAACTTGTTCTGCAGCATGTGAGCAAGCGACAAGGCCTTCCTGTAGGAGTCCCAGTCACGGAAGTAGAGACCTCAAACATGTTGCGGGTTGGACCAGGTTAGTGTGTAGGTGCGGATGGCCTCAGGCCAAGAAGTTGAGGTTGATTGGGCCCAGCGTGAATCCTCAGGAGCAGCCCTGAATCTCAACCATCCCCTGGGCCCCAAAACCCCTAGACTTGGAGCCGAACTGTAAACAAGTAGATTGGGGAACCTTACCGGGTCAGCAAAAGTGAGGGTTTAGGGTTTAAGGTTTTCCCATGTGACGCACACGCAATTTCACTGTATAACTGTTGCCAAAGGCACTCTTTGCGAGGATGAAATCACGATACGCGTTCTTGTATCGAGGATTTGCCGAATGCAAGCCTGATCTTGAGGTTTCAAGCTCCCATTCGCATTCGAGGGAGATTGCCTCCTCCAAATGGTCGATAAAGTTTTGACCACTTCCCACGTGGAAGCTGTTGTGCGTAATGATGAACCTCTGCCAGATCTTGGCAGGCACTCTCCAATGAATGAACTTTACATTCTTCAGGCCCCTAGCAAGGACTGGCTGGACGTTGTGGTGCTCTGCATTTTCTGCAGCAGCCCGATACACTGCCTCTGCTCTGTGATTCCATGTGCCGGCCTCACAGGGCCAGCACTTCTCAGCAGAGCGAAACTTGAAGACAGGCTCACCTCAGCTTGCTAGTGACGCTAACTTTATTTAACGGGGTTGCCCTCATTTAAAGAAGAGGAATCCTAGATAGATGTCAGCAAGAAACCAGCAGCAACCTGCGAGATGGACTCCCGGAAGATCCGTTCCTTATAGTTTTGCACTGTGGCCTCCTGTATCTCTCGGGAGAGTGGGGAGCGTACGATTGATCTTGCCAAGCCAGACGACACGTTCTCGCCATCACCAGCAGATTGGAAGAACCAGGGTACATCATGGACACCATCACCATAGAAGCTCAGGACAGCTTCTAAGAAAGCTGCGCCTGTTGGCGGACTGGCCCCCCAAAGGTCCTCCACTGACAGCTCAGGACGAAACAAGTCTATGCCACGCTGCACCACCTCATGTGGCTGGACTCCGTGCAGCAGCCCTTTCTCTTGCAGGCTACTCGGTTGCGGAGCAGCGACAATGCCAGGCACAGGCATAGCCATTGGTCAGACCCGTGCACGCTTTCACGCAGACCAAAGAACCCTGGTGGACACAAGCAGGCACCCGACGAACGCCAAACGGCTGCATGAGCATGACCAACAATCACGTCCCAGCAAAGCGTTTCAACAAGGCCTGCTCCAGAGCATGTTGCAAGTACAGCCTCTCTCTCTCTCTCGCGTGCTCAGGCGAACCTGTCAGACGCGCAACTGTACAGCCTACAAGGCCAAAATGCCGTTGCTACTGGCATTTTCCAAGCTAGAATTCGCATAGTCACGACTGTCACAAAGCCACGGGGCAACAGTGATTTAACAAAACAGCAAGAAAAAATTGAAAAGAAAACAACACATAACAGTCGTCATTCCCAATTGCAGCAGAATGTGTTCCGGAAAAAAAAATGAGAGCTCACATTCGCGCGCGGAACCAAAGCAACCTATCGAGCCGGCTCACCGATCCAGGGGGCCGGACCCCCGGAATCGGTGATCCGGGGGTCCGGACCCCGGGATCGGTGAGCCCGGCTCGCCGGACCCCGGGATCGGTGACCCGGCTCACCGATCCGGGGGTCCACACCCTCGGATCGGTGAGCCGGCTCACCGATCCAAGCCTCCAGACTCCTGAATCCGTGAGCCAGAGTCACCAAGCCAGAGCACCATGCCTCAGCGGTTAATCGGTGGATGCCAACATTTTTTATTGTATTTGTCATTGTTCAAGAAAAAACAAAACTGTGTCACACATTTCGGCAAGAGGTGTCTGCTTGTTTGTGATTGCATTGTTGGTTGGTTTGATATGTTGCTGTTGTGTTTCGTCTTGTCCGCCTTGCTAGTTGCGGGTCCGAAAACGGAAGCGGTCCCAAAACGGA
>CAJNIZ010045432.1:0-24946 GCA_905231905.1 Symbiodinium pilosum
TTAATAATCAGAACCCCCCATTACAGCTACTAAGTAGGTCATAAATACAACGGACCGCCAGGTGGGGTTTCATGTTCAGGCCTTAGGGTTTAGGGGCCCTTGCAAAACGGGAGTTTTTCAAAAAGGGGGCCTTTAGGGACCGTAGGGATACATAGGGATGGAGGGATTACAAGAGTTTAGCGGTTAGGGTTTTGGGATTATGTCGATCCGGACTTCTCAGCTCCAAGGGTATTGGGGTGGTCAAGGGTTTATGGTTTAGGTTTATGTAGCAGTTTAGGGCTTGAAGGGTGTATTCTCTCACAATCATGTAAGAATTAGATCGGAATAATATTTGATAATTGTTTGACCCCTTAGCCAGATTTAGCAGGAGGATGAAAGGATGCATGTAGGCTAGCAGGGAATGGAAGCAGGGCAAAACATTATCTTATTGAGGCTTTCGAGTTTGGGGCGAGATACTTAGCACTATGCAGAATAAATTGAAAAATACCATGGCAAAGCAAACGGCATCCGGGGTTGTCAGGATGGTGTAGGTACTCGATATGTAGGGGCCAATCTGATTAGACGAGAGTGTTGACATATGTTATGCTCGCATTATATGAGGACTATAAACAAATGACGGAAACATACACATATAAAGTCCTTAGCTAAGACTTTATTTGCATGATGAGGAGCACCCTCTGTTGTAGGGCTATAAGTCAGGGTCAGGAAACAACTGTTTGACTTGCGATTTATCCTGCAGGTTCATCCCAATCAGCACTATTAGTTGTGCAAATCTTCAAGAGCGGTTTAGATCATGGGAGTTTTTCTTGGCATGTACCAAGACCCCTTCGCCTCGCAGAAAACCCTAGTTTGGTGCTTGATTGCAAAACGCTCGAGAGATACCGTTTCTTCAGAACAGGAGAAGCAACAGTACGTTGTCCAAAAGCCCCTTGCCCTTCTTGTGGGCTATCCAAGCCAAGATCACCTCTTGCACGTTCTACTGTACGTTTTTGGCATGACTTCCTACATGACTGCATGATGACCCTAAACTGTACATCCCAAGTCCGAACTATAACCCCAAGATACACCCCATCAGCAACTATTTTTTCATTTTCTTTTCCATTATCCCTATATGGCCCCAATATAAGCCCTATATAACCCCAATATAACCCTCAATATAACCCCTATATAACCCCAATAAAACCCCTATATAACCCCTAACATAACCTCCATATACCCCCTATATTAGCCTCTCTCTCTCTCCTGAACCAGCCGCAGGCACTTCAGGCTCTGCTTTGGCTTTCCAAGAAGATTGCGATTGCCTGGCTTACTGCTGAGAGGGTTAGGGGTTTTAGGGTTTAGGGGTTTAGGGTTTAGGGTTCTGCCAAGGAGGAGGATGTAGGTTGAAAGTTTAGGGTCAGGGTTTAGGGGGCCCAAAGCCCATTCAAAGTGACTATAGGGGAGACCACCGTCACCATATTAGGGCCATTATCAGGGTGCGCCTGCATTCCGACCCGTTGCTTATATGAACCCCTCCCCTACAGAACAAACCAAAACAATAACACGCCCTACAACATCAAGTTCTACAATACCCGGATAATGTATCTTCTAGTCGGGGGTAGATCAAAGATCACCCAGTTGCAAGGGCACGTGGTCAGCCTCCTCTGCTTCAAAGTACGGCCTGCCGGATTTTTGTTTCTCTTACAGCTCCCTTGGGGTCCAGGGTGTAGCATGACAAGTAGGGATGATTTTCACCCCATAACAACAGAAAAGACCGCCAGGTGCCAAAGGTTGGCAAAACTCCCAATCCAACCAGCAGAACTAGAGAAGCATGAACAACTGCCAGTGATTTCCTTTGTTCCTCTATGGCCCTTTTCAAGGCGCAGTATACTGCAAGCCTATTCTCAGCACCTGCAGTACTAGTTTCTCCTAAGCCCTAAACCCTGCCTCGCCCCTCTCATTTATTTTTGCAGAGGCCAAGGGAACTGCGTAGAATAATGGGGAATCCGGGAACGGAAAAGAATATGACAACTACTGTCTTATATTGGGGTTTGGGGCCGAGCTCCCTCCGTAAACTCTTGGCACTAACCTAGATTTTTACAACCTAACCTGCCCTTACCTGAACCACGAAAGCATAGAAGCTCTTAAGCCATTGTCTAAACTCCAGGTATTCCGCCCTAAAATGCTCCCCTGTATAACCCCCCACTTTGAAGCAGTTTAAACTATAACTCCTGTAGAATGATGGTCTGCTTGGCCCTGTTTGTGGCTTTAGGGTTTACCTAAACCCTAAACCCTGTGCGTTTATGACACAACCCCCCAAAGTTTTCCTTGAGCTGTCCTGGGCGTCAAGGTCTTCTTCTTCCTCTTCCTGGGATGCTGTTTAAGGAACTTGACTTAAGATACTGTAGCCCTAGTAATTTCTATATGGGTGATTGTCAAAATTATGGCCCCTTTTTGGGTACCCTAAACACTAGGTGCCGTAATATAATAGGGACCCAAAAAGGGACCATAATTTTGACAACCGCCCATATATACACACTACGGTAACTTAAGCCCTATAACCTAGACCCCTAAACCCGAAACCTAAGTTCCTTAACAACAGCCCAGCTTCGTGACAGGCTGCGAGCGGCTCCGCGATGCTCCTTGTTCGGGGGCTGGGGCTGGATACCTCAGAAGTTGAATAGGTTTAGGGTTTAGGATGGTTTAGGGTGTAGGGTTGAGGATTTAGGACGGAAGGGTTCAGGGGTTTAGGACCTTTCCTGCGCTTTACTCCATGATTTATATGGAGCTTCATACGTGCTCGAAAACTGAGATGTGAATCAATGGATAGGTAAAGCACCCAGAGCCACGAAGGCCGCCTTCTGCACCGTAAGCTGCAGAGTGACCATGATGAACCTGCAACTGGCAAGCAGCTCGCAGCAGATTTTCCGCCCTTCGGAAAGATTTTGCAGCGATGGGGTAGTAATCCCCTAAACCCCTACATAAACCTTATACAATCCCTATTAATACCTACGTTGCCATGTAACACTACATAAGCCACATACAATCTGTACAAATCAGCTTAAGGGCAACCCCGAATCCTTAACCCTAAAGGCGTATAAAACCCTATATGGTAGTTCCCCAGAACAAAAGGGGACCCTAATATAGACCCAAATATACTATAATCCTTATTATGGGGAACCCCAATAAGGTACCCCTAATTTTAGGAAACCCCCATATGAGCTGTAGTCTTAACCCTAAACCCTAAACCCTAGTCTAAACTCCGAGTAACCCCTATAATGGTCCTCGAGCCTGGTCGTTACCACTGCGACCGGCGCCTGGGCCAGGTGCAGTGTACCTGGCAGCTTCCATCAGCAACAGAAGGGTTTAGGGCTTAGGATTTAGGGTTAAGGGTTTAGGGTTTAGGGTAGGATTTGATATTTGAGATTTAGGATGTTCAATTTAGGGCTTAGGGTTAAGGGCTTAGGGTTTAAGTGAAATCATAGTCATCATAATAGTAACACCAATAAAATAAACATAGTAATAAGAATAATACGCGTAAGAGTAGTAATAGTGATGATAGTGATAAATCCTAAACCCCAGACCCACAAATAATGGTACTACTACGGAGCTTTACCCTTGCCTTTCTGCGGGGTTATAGGGGATATATTGGGATCATGGAAAAGAAAACCCTAAACCTATTTAGGGTTTAGGGTTTAATTGACAACATGTGGGTACCATGGATGATAGAAATCCTGCATGACCCTAAGCACGTTATGTTGATGATACTATAGTATACTAAGGTCCTGCAAGATTCTTAATGTCAACAAGCGTTCACACACTAAGTCACTAGGTGTCGTCACTAGGTGACAAAACTAGTGTTTATGACAATGGGGGCTCAGATGTTTTGAGAATTGCCCATGTATACATGCTGGTCAATATGGCCATTCGTTTTATGCCTGATGTTGGTGATCGTCAGTCTAAAAAAAACTTAAACCCTTTAATCTCCTGAAGAAACGTGAAATCCTTTTCTGCGGATTTCTGAAAAATAGGCTGCCCCTACGGTCCTGTCATCTCTCCGGATATATGGTGATTATAGGACGAGGTGAAAGGGTTCTGTTGGATTACATAGGGGTTGCTTTTCAGGAAACTCACAGGTGCTTGTCTCCCGCAAGCTCCAGCGAAACCCCCAATCCAAACTCTGTACGGAAGTCCCTAAACTCTTCAGCAATCCCGAAGAGCCTAACGCTTGTACAAAGCCTCTACCACAACCCTCTTGATTTCAAGTCGCCGTGAAACTGCGGGCATCAATCCCAACGTATGCAGGCACATTGCGAAAGACTCCTGTTAGCGATGGTAGTAGTTATCAGAGATCATACGATGTTCGCTGGCTACCTCTTGGAAATCTTGGGTTCTTTCTCTAGCGAGAAGCCCTGAAAATCCTGAATCACCCCAGCTGCCACTTCATTCTGCATTTGATTCTCCAGCATTGAGGAAACACCCCCAAAATAGCTCAAGTTTTTTCCCTGCCTAAAATATCCTCCAGCATTGAGGTAATACCCCCCTAAAACAGCTCGAGTTTTTCCCTGCCTACAATAGCCTTCAGCCCAGCGTCCGTCTGATTGTCTATCTTCCTTTCTATCAGATTCCCCACGTATCGCTATACATTACCTGGCTATAACGTGGGTGTTTCCCTGCCTGAAGAACCCCATAGACCCTATGTAACCCTAGCTCCCATTTCATTCTACTATATTTCCTACTTGATTCTCCAGTATTGCGGTACTGCTCCCTTAAACCCTATGTATTCCCTATAAACCCTAGACCCTAGACCTCAATCCCCAAATCTTAAACCCTAATACATCAATGCCTGCTCATAAGTTGGGTGGTTCCCATACCAGAACACCCCTATAGACCCTGTGCAGCCCCATGTTGCGTTTCATGTTCCATTCTTGTCTATTTGATTCTCCGTTTGTTTGGTAATAATCCCCTGCTGTAAACCCAACGCAATCCGTATATATATATATACATATATATGGCTTCTAACTTGGGTCTTTATGGTTTTTGCCTTCCTCCCACGCCCTCAGCCCTGAACCTTCAACGCCGAGCCCTAAACTCCAAACACCTTGCCTCGAGGGCCCTGCCGCAAAATCTTCCTCTGACCGCGGGGGGGCGCGCTGCGGTGCGCTGAAGTCCAGCTCATCATCACCACGCGCCTGGGGAAGGTAATGCGGTTTAGGGCTTACCGTATGGCTTAGGGCTTTAGGGGGGTAAACGGTCAGATATGGCCAAGTTAAAGCTGTGGGGCATAGTTTACCGTACTCATTATAAGCATGAAAGAGAACATCTCTGGTAAGTATTCGGGCTTCTGAAGTATGTGGAGAGAGGGTACCCGTGGATTTTCTGAAGGACTGAAAGCATGCTATAGGGTGTAGAGTCTAAAGTTCAAATTTTGGGGGCCTACTTGAAGTTTCATGATTAGCTTCTTTGCACGGCTCAGCAAATTCTTGCCAAAGTATCCTGGCGTACGCAACGTCGGAATGCCTTGACGTCTAGGTATGCAGAACAACTCTGTAAACAGCTTGGTTCAAGCTAACCCAGACCCGTGATTAATAAACCCCCTCCCCTTAATAGGGATTCTGATAGAGATCCTAAAAGGAAGGGATGCATCAATCAGGGGTCTACATTACCAACTCTGGAAATGGGATGCTGTCCCATTGACAACCATGCAAGCCATGCCAGATCTTGGCATGCTCGTGGCATAAATAGCTGCCGGATAAGGTTTAGGGTTTAGGTTTTAGGGTCAACCACATCGACTCTAAGGCACCCCCAAACCAATGTCCTGAACATTCCTTAACTGTCCAAGACGAGAAACTGCAACTCGCCCGAATACATACGCATCCTCAGATGTACATATACAGAAGTGAGGGGCCCTAATATGGACCCGAGTAATGAACCGTACTGCAAAACTTCTTCTGGGAAGCCATGAGAGGGCCCCAAGTTTTTGAAAACACTTATTTACCCTCTCAATGATCCCATGACACTCTCTCCCTACGTAAGCTCTAGACTCTAAACCAAGCACCCCAAACCGTCTTGCATCCAGCCTACCAGCTCATGCGGGTGCACTAGTGAGCTCACACAAGACTTGAATCAACCCACCCTAAACCCTGAAATCCCAAACCCTAAACCCTGGCACTCTAAACCCTAAACCCTGAACTCCAAATCAAACAAACCCAAGAGATCCAAGTATACAGACACTACACACATTGGGCCCTAAAGTACGTAAATATCACCTACATTGGGCAATTTGGATCGCTAAACCCTAAACCCTGGAGCCACAAAAGGAAACTCCCAGCCGCCTGGAAGCCACGATGACCTCGAGGAGTGAGGCTGGCCTGATAAAGTTAAAGCACGGTTTAGGCTTTAGGGTTGTTTAGGCTTTAGGGCTTGGGGTTTAGGGTTTTTAGGGTTTAGGGTTTAGCGAATACGGGCAGCTGTAGTTAGGGATTGCAATAGGGGTTTTATAGGGACAATAGGGCCTATATCGGGCATATATAGGGATGGTGGAAAGAAGATGGAAACACCATATTGGGGTTAAGGGTTTAGAGTTTAAAGTTCAAGGTTCAGGGTTTGGGGTATTGCGGAAATTTGAGTCAAAGTAATGGTAGGTTTATGGGCCAGAGTGTTTAGTGTTTGGGGGTTTGATGTTCAGGATCTAGGGCTTAGGTTTTTTGTGTTCAAGGTTTACTGTTTAGGGCTTAGTGTTTAGTCTTAAGCTTTTAGTGTTTAGGGTCTCGGGTTTAGAGTTTAGGTCTAGGGCTCAGAGTTTAGGTTGTAGTGGTAGGGTTTAAGGTGTAAGGTTTGGGGGCTGAGGGCTCAAAACCAAAAGCGCTGAGCCCCGTGCCGCAAGTAACCCATAGTAATCCCCTCTACCCTTTGTTCAACCAATCCCTCACCAGTCTAAGATCGAACATTCCCGATGAGTTATATAATATACCATTATGGTAGTATTTGTTAATTGGGGGGGCGCGGGGGGGTTGATTTAGTACGAGGCCTTGAAGGCCCCATGTATAACCTCTTTGAATCTATGTAGCCCTATGTAACCGTAACCCGTTTTGTGAAACGACGGTAGCGGGGTCCCCGAGAATATGCTGAGGGTGTACTAGGAAGATACCTACCAGGATCTCTATATTCTCATTCTATGCTTGCCATATTCCTAGGATTCCCTGTTTTTTGTCCCCATTGCAGTGCTTTGATCAATGGTTCCTGGGTTGTACCCCGAAGGTCGTAATTACCGCTAAACGGTTTTCCCAATATAGCCCTAATATAGCCCTTATATATATGAGCCAGTATAGTCCCCGAGAGTCCCTTAAAAGGATCCCGAAACCCAGACGTACGACACTAGGGGTACAACCCCAAAACCCTTGATGTCATTTTGAAATGTTCAACCCACGGCCTCTCGTTCTTCTGGCGGGCCCCGCTCATCGAAGCCCCGAGAGCCCTGGCTGCCGCCGAAGCCTTAGACCATACTCAGGCTTAGGGCTTAAAAAACTAAACCCTAAACCCTAAAGGTATTTTTCAAGGAAGAGGGCTCCCTTGAGTAAGCGATGCCCCAGAAAGGAGTAAAGGACACTAAGCCCTCATCCCTAAACTTGGCCCATAATCTCCACGTCCCTATATTATGGGAGCCTCCACATCAAAACAAGAGTTCCCGGTATAAACCCCCCCAAATTCCCATAGCCCTTCTTGTATGGGGATTCCCAAAACGGCGCTCCTGATTGAAAGAAACCCTTTCGCCCCGTGCTAACATACCCCTGTATAATCCTTTTATCCCCTTTAAGGCGATTGCGGCTACCTACAATCCTTATGTAAACTCCATATGTAATGAACCCCCCTCACGAATTGTAGCTCCCACCCTCTTTGCCAGTTCACACACAACTTCCTACGCAAATCCTGAGCCCTAAACAATAAACCCTAACTCCCAAACCCTAAACCCTAAACCCTATAAGCCCTAAACCCTAAACTCTATAAATCCTAAAACCTATAAACCCTAACCCTAAACCCTAAACCTTAAGGACCCACGGGATCCTCAGTCGGCTCTGCAAGCCATTATCCCCAAGGGTTTCCATTGTCAATCTGGCAGCGCGAGCGCGAAGGAGCAGCAGATCCAGCCCTCAGCGCCAAAGCAGCTGTTTAGGGATTAGGCTCTAGGGTGTGTAGGATTTAGGGATTAGAGTTCAGGGTTTAGGTTTAGAGAGGATTTAAGGACCTATAGGCCATTGGGATGAGGATTTCAAGCAATGGGGTTTAAGGTTGAGAGTTATGATTTGGGATTTCGGGAGACAGGGGCGAGGATTACACGTTGTGGGGATCTACTAGGACCCTGAACCCTAAACCCTAGGTTAGAGGGTCGTTAAGAGTAGGTTCTGGGGCCTACATAGAGGGTAGTTGGAGTGTCGAGGTAGGGATACAAGGATGAGGGTTTTAAGTTATGGGCTTCAAGGGTTTAGGGTTTCGGGTGTACGGTTTAAGGCCCTAAACACTAAACCCTACGGTGTAGGCCTTAGGGCTCTGGCTTTCTGCAAGTTTGACCCCGGTCAATCTTGCACTCGTTTTTGCCAAGACACTCTCAAATGGAAGGTACTGTAGTATATTGGGGTTAGATAGGGATAATGGAAAAGAAAATGGAAACAACTATTTAGGGTTTAGGGACGTTAATTGATTAATGTGTTTCGGCCACTCAAGAAATGTTGGCCTATTGTTTCAGGACTCTTGAATGTGTTTTAGCTTGGGGCCCCTGAACCCTAAACCCTAAACCCTTAACCGAATCCAGACCATCCCCTTCAAAGTATCCATAGGACTTCCCAGGGCCCTCAGTATCGCGGGAGACGCCTGGGGGCCCTGTTGTTGGGGGGGGGGAGGGGGTTCTTATGTACTAAACAGAGTGCAACATTGACCTGCTCATACGCCAGAATTCTAAGGATAAAGGGTGGGATGCGGTGAGGCCCCATTTTTGGGTGATTTTGGCGGGTTGATACGTTTTACATGAAAAGGGACACATGAACTAGGCATAGCTAGGCACTCCCCTCTACTAAGTCTATCGCTCGAGATTCCTTGCTTACGTCCGCATGGCCTCATCAAGCTCTTTGGCCAACGCCCAGAGCCGAGGAGAGTGATTACTGCTGTTGGCTCGGAGAGGACTGTGAAGACCAGACCACTCTCAAAAAGTCCGATACCAAGTGGAAGCTCATGTTTCTTGCTGCGCGAATCCAAATGACACGGATCCCATGGCGGCTTGAAGTGCCAACTTATGTGGCTAGTTCCTTATCCGGCACCAACACATAGGCTACGCGAAGAATGCCGAAAGCCAAATGGGGGTTGTTCTAAATTTAAAAGTCCTGTTAAAGAAGAGGCCATTGGGAATACACGTCCTTTAGCAGGGGATCCTAACCAAACAGGGAACCTACATTGTGGCCATTTTGGGGGACAGGCATTTTTGAACAACTACCAAATGGCATGACGCAGCTCAGGCTGTCCAAGAGGCTGCGAGCGATCACCATCATCTGTCCAGCCATCGTCAGTATCATTTCGCTGCAAAGGCTCTTCCCATCCAGAGAAAAATCCGCCTGTTCACACTGGCCGGGCTATAGCTGATTGACCCAACCCTAAATCTCAAACCCCTTGCTTCTGGGGAATTCTCTGATCTGTGAGGGTCAGCAGATTGCGGTGTCAATGCTGCAGCACAAACTCCACTGAAATTGTGCGGTTTGTGTTTGCGAGACGCGCGAAATGCCGTTTTGCTTCGGCTTGCACGTGAACAGTGCACAAGCCCCAAAATGCTATAGTCCTTGATATTGGGACCCTCAACATGATACCCCTAATTTTGGGAAACCCCCACATATGGCCCTCGAACCCTAAACCCTAACCCTAACCCTAACCCTAAACCCCTAAACCCTAAACCCCAAACCCTAACCCCTTAACCCTAAGCCCTAACCCTAAACCCCTAAATCCTACGCTCTCAACCCTAGGCCCGAAACCCCGAACCCTAACCCTAAACCCTAAACCCCAAACCCTAACCCCCTAAACCCCTAAGCCTAACCCCTAAACCCCTAACCCCAAGCCCTAAACCACGATTGCTAAGATGGATCATGGATCATCCTCAGGTCCCTGAGAACTGAGGCAGGTTTCTGGGCCTATTAAGGGATAAGGGTTAAGGGTTTAGGGCTTTGAGGGTTTAGGGCTTTAGGGTTAAGGATTTAGGGTTTTAGGGGATAAGGGTTAGGGGATAAGGGTTAAGGGTTTAGGGTTTAGGGCTTAGGGTTAAGGGTTTTAGGGCTTTAGGGTTTAGTGTTTTTGGGTCTTAGGGTTTAGGCCTACACCCGTAAAGGAGCCTCTCTAAACAATCTCTTCAACGCGGAACTAGAAGTGCCATAACCTCCAGGCACCCGATGAGGGCTTGAGGAACCAAACAGGGTTTAGGGTTTAGGGTTTGCCCCCAGATACTGCAACCCACATGCTAAGGACCCCTATGTATAAATATATGATATGAATACTACCCAGCTGTTAATGAGTGGGCGCGCGACCCAACGTGCATGACGCATGTAAAGAGGGAAGTATCTTTGAGAAGCCCACCGCATCCTAATGAAGGTCTCTATCTTTCTTTACCCATACGTTTTCTACATCATTCCTATATATTTTTAGTATAGAGATAGGTACATAGGTAGGCATGTCTTATCCCTGCGTAGCACTCCGTGTATATCTACAAGTACAAATATGGTCCCTGCAATGCGCTCTGAGCTTTGCACCGGGCCAGACCACAGCCCTGACATTACCTCATACACCCCAACACCATAATCCTCTTAGTGGTGCTTACGGGGAAGTGGGTGAGTAACAAGGTACTATGGGATTACAATGGAATTGTTCTAATTATCCGCTCCCCGACTCCCTTGAGTACCAGTAAGTCCTTCAATCCTCACGTTAATGGCCTGGCACCCTGCACCATATGGTGCCTACATGCGCCTTACACCTGCCGCGCCTCCTCGTTAAGCCATGGATAATCCAGTATATGAAGATGACGCATAGATAGTGGGAGTTTCTCTGTAGGGGGGTCCCCGGGAATCCAAGAGGTCAAGCGGGATTGAAGGGTCCCCATTTACGGAATCAATTATGGCATTGTTGAGAAACTCGCGTGTATCCTTCACCATCTATAAAGTGGATAATCCCTGAAGCCTAAACCCCAAGTATACTGAACAAATCCACTTCGTCTTGGAACCTGAAATTGAGCCAATTTCGGGATGGCTTCTACACAAGCCACGATTTGGCAAAAGGTCGGGTTAGGTCAGTATCTTGCCATCTTCTTGTTCATTTGATTCTCCACTTTTGGGGCAACCATCCCCTACACTCTCCATAAGATCTGCCGAGTATATCCCTATATACCCAGTATACCGATACCTCTGTATAATACCTTGATGTCCCCCATGTAACGCCTTTGAACCCCCTCACTGAAGCTCTGCAAGCCTAGATCAGATAGCCTATCTACCGTACATAATCTCTGGATATCCCAAAAAATTCTGAGCTATAGTATCCCCCTTACCCACACAATACTTCCCTCTAAAATCGCCAGAACAACCCCCTTTAAGGACTTTAGACTATAGCTGTAGCTCATATAACCCCTTTAACCGCCACCCTAAACCCTAAACCCTAAACCCCTAAACCCTAAACCGCCCGCTACAGGAGAGCTCTGCAAGCCTTGCACGGGCGGCTCGTCCCTGGGCTGCGGCCGCAGTGGCGGTGCCTGGCGGAGTGGCTCCGTACGGCCTTCGTCCTGCGCGGCCGCGATGGAAGGCACCGGAGCCTTCACCCCACAAAAGCCCCTAGAGTAGGCTACATGAGCTATAGTCTAAAGTCCTTAAAGGGGGGTTATATAGGGGACTATACAGGGAGTATTATAGGGGATATTAAGGGGGATGCTAGGAGTTCAGACTAGAGCTCACGTGGGGGCATGCAAAAGAAAATGGAAGCTACCATTGAAGGTCTAGAGATACAAAGAGCGCTTAAACTTAGGGTTGTATAGATTTTTTAAGTACCTGAAAGGCTGTAGTGGCCTGTAGGTACGGATCGTATTCCAAAGGGTTCTTCAATTGGGGCTATTAGGGCTTTCTCAAAAATAGTGACAAGTCTTTTCGTCAGTAGATCAGCATGCGGAAGATCCTTATCCAGGCTTGAGAGACCACTCCACCCAAAACCTTAAACCCTAAACCGAGGACGCTTGTGTTTGGGTTGTAGGTTGGCTTGGCTTTACTCTTTGTCAGTGGCCCACCCTCTAAGGCCTGGGGTTTGGGGCGGTTGCAGATACCTTCCGTCGATGCCAACGCAGACGGGAGCTGCTAGGAACTGTCACGAAACACATGCACGTCTGTACCTATAGACACAAGGGGGCTTGACAACAAGGAGGGCGAGTGCAAAGGTTGCTTGAGACCTCTCAGGAACCCAGGCCTTCTTGCGCATAGCCACGGCATTGGAACGGCGCTCTATCTCATGGGCCAGGTTGTGCGAGAGGTCCACATCGTGGATGTAGTCCGGGCGTCCCTGACGCTCCCAAGCAGCCTTCTGCGCACGTCGGTGTGCCTTACATCTGCCGCATGAGGGATGCACTAGGACTGCAAGAGGTAGCCTGAGGAATCTTGCAGAGCATGCAGCTAGAGCAGCTGTGTAATCTTGTGCAATCCCGCACGCGCATCCTGCCCAGACAGGATTAAATGAGAACGGACTAGAAGGCTGACAACTCGGTTCCACACATTGATGTATGCTCGCAATGCCGGTACAATCTGTCGATCACCAAGCCTCAAGCTAATCAGCCAGGGTGCGTCAGATGGTGGCAGCTCCGGATACGCGCCGGGTAGGTCCGATGTGGGACACACCCCCGCTGCCTAAGCCAGACCCGGAAGCTCTTGCAAAAGCAGTCTTTGACAGCATTATATGTGCATGACATGGGAGATTCTCCGCAGTAGTCCCTGTACGGAACCTCTTAATGAGAGTAACATTTCAAGACGTGGGTAGGTAAAGACCATAAATTTTAAAACAACGTGTACGAGTGCCCCTAAAGCCTAATCCCACTTCCGCCACAATTTCAAAAGCATTTAATCCCATGTAGGCCTGGCAAAACCCCTACATATACACAGATATACATACATATGTATATATATATATTATACCCTAAACCCTAGATCCTGAACCCTTAACCCTAAACCCCATCTAACCGCCATAGAAGCCCCTAAGGGTCCAAGGACCCAAATAACAGGGTTTTAGTGCCCAAATACTATAATATCAATTGTATTTTGGCCCTAAAACCGTTTATTTGGGTCCTATATACACCTATATAGTCCCCAGATATCCCTACATATCCCCCTATAACCCCTTCAAAGGGGCCCTATTATTTGGGTCCTATATACCCCTGTATGATCCCCACCCTTTAAAGGGACCCTATTTTTGGGGTCCCATATACCCCTATATAGTCCCCAGATATCCGTATCTATCCCTATAACCCCTTTAAAGGGGGGGTGCCTCATTATTTGGGTCCTATATACCCCGATATAATCCCCATATCCCTCTATAACCCCTTTTAAGGGGCCCTATTATTTGGGTCCAAGGGTAAGCCCCAGCTGCGTTTTCAACGACACGTGCAGATTGCAGCCTGTGCCCCCGAACATCCTCAGTCGTGCTCGGCCGGTTCAGGAGTTTAGGGTTAAGGGTCTAGGTCACTTTTAAGGAGCTCATAGATTAAGCTACCATGATATGGGTGTAAATATATATTTATATATTTATTTATTTATTTATTTAAAAAGTACTGTCAAGATTCGCAGAATTAAGCTACCATACTATGGGTATATTTAGTGAATACCAGGTTTCCTTATTATGGTAGCTTAGTGGAAGTTCCTCAACAGCAGCCCAGCTTGGGGGGGGGGACGGAAAGTTCTGCCATCCCGCGCAAACTAACAAGGCATCCCCAACAGTTACCCAAACAAGCGACTGGCCCGTGAAAAAGGCAGATTGGCTCCATTTTAGTTTGGAAGAGGCGATTCCCCCTGCAGAGGCTATGCAGTGTGGCAGGACATATTTTTCCGTCACTCGCTGGCAAAGCCCACAGACAAAGCATGCGCTGTTGGTCTGTCTGCCTGCCTGTCTGGCTCTGTGTGCGTGTGCGTGTGCGCGTGCGCGTGTGCGTGTGCGTGTCCGCGGATCTCTCTCTCTCTCTCTCTTGCTTTCGTTGTTTCTTTCTTTCCTTCCTTCCTTCTTCCTCTCTCTCTTTGACTTTTGATTTTTGAGTTCGGGCATGGGGGGCTCTTTCTCTCTCCCTCCCTCTCGCTGCTTGTCTTTGCTCAGTTTCTCCCTTATCAGGTGTTGGCGCTCCCATGAGCATGCACAAAAGTGATCCAGCGTCCTGCGGTCTCGCACAGCAAAGGTCCATGTTCACCAACCTCAGCTGAGCTGGGAGCACGTAGATTTTGTAGGGTGGTTTGCTCACGATATGAGGATGACCGGACAAAATACATGAATAAAGCAGCACCTCATCTAAGACACATTCTAATTGCTATTCAGGCGGCCCCAAACTCTAGATCCGGTTTGTTCAAGCTTTTTCCCAGGCCTTAAGACTAAATCATGATAGTTGCGGCTCAGTAGCAGAGGCTTCTCACCTTCCATGGTATAGTCCTGCGGATGTCCGCGGGACTCATTCAGCTTCACCTCAACTGATTCATACTTCCTCATCTGGACCACGATGCACTCTTTCAGGCCGTGTTTAACCCTCATTTAACCAAAAACCGCCCCTGATTTTTCACCACCCTAGCTCCCCATGAGCTCAGGGATCTTAATAGGGGGTTCAGGGTTTAGGGTTTAGGCAATGCCTGTTCGACCTGTCAGAATGTCTATCCACCCACGAAACTCTTCAAGAACGAGTGCAAAATGAGCACATAACGAGTATAAAATCTGAAGTGGCAAACAACCACACCAGCACCAATTCGAGGCAACATCAAGTTCAAGACATTTCGTACACCATCTTGTAGGAATCCACAAGATATGGAAGCTCCGGCAAACAAGCTCACGCGTGATCCTTCATGCGACTTAGTCCTTTCGTGCCCACAAAGCCTTGCTGCTTCCCATTTGGGGTCTAGGGTTTAAGGCTAGAACCCAACTTGGCAACATTGCCAGAAACACCTCAGTTTCCTGGCAAATTACAAAATGGACTTTACAAGGACCCACCCCGCTTTTGAATTCTAGCAACTTGCACGTAGGATTTTACCCGTACAAGTTTGATTTTACCCCAACAAACACCCTTTGAACTCGGGGCAACTCGCAAGCAGGTCGTTACCCAAAGGCCCCGTCATGTTTCTTAATTTCTGGGCAGTCGCAAGGGGGACGCGGATGCCGTTCTGAAGGCTGGGGCCCAGCAAGGACACTTCGGCGGTCGCTGTATTGGCCGAGATTGCAGGCACCGACACCTCCATAAAGCAGCCTGGGCATGGCTCATAAAAGTAAGGCCCCCTTCAAGGAGTTACATGGGAAACCAATGGGGTTTTTATGGAGGTGCATTGCATCCGTGCTAGGCGTTCCCACCCAAGTAAACCCTAAAACCCTAAACCTACACCACAGGACAAACCACCGGCCACAGGAAGGGAGGTACCTCTACAAGCCATGTGCAAAACTGCAGAAACCCGTTTCATTGCAACCCCCCTATATCTCCTACCTTCTGTAAGCTTGTATGTCTTCCAAAAAAAAAAAGTTGCTGTAAACGGTATGAACCATGAACCTCAGCATACCATAGGACCCAGACCACGGGCCGCAGGACAACCCAGGGGAGTGCCTCTACAAGCCCGTATATATGAAACGTATATATGAGCTATAGTCTAAACTCCTAGTATCCCCCTTAATAAGCCGTATAGTAGTCCCCTATATAATCCCCTATATAACCCCCTTTAAGGAGTTTAGACTATAGCTCATATGAACTCTGTGCGGCTTAGAGAACCCTCTAGAAGAACTCCACACAACCTCAAGCACAACCTTGCGATTCTCATATTTTGGGCAATGACTTACCTCATACCCTGCATGCTCAAGGGGCCTCCCATGATCCCTTTGTAATCCCTATATACCCCTCGAATCCCCAAACGGCGCCAATCTTGAGAACCGCCAGCACTAAACCATCAGGCGTGTACGTCCTCGCAAGCCCTAAACCCTGAATCCTATACATCCACTTAAAAAGGGTGCCCTGCTTTTGAAGAAGACGGATGTGGTAGATTCACTTAATAGGTGGACCCCAATATAGACCTAAAATGTTATAATCCTTACTACAAGTGAAACCCCCAAAGGTATCCCTAATTTTGTGAAACCCTAATCCCTAAACCTTATTTATATATCCTTATAAAAACCCTATAACCCCTGTAACCCCCCTTTAAAGGTACCCCTCATTTACCCTAAACTCTAAACCTATAACCACTATAACCTAGGTCGGCCCCAAAAACCAGTTGAAAAATGTTAGTATATATGGTCCCCTATTAAGGCCATTAAGGAAAATGGGCCTACCCAGTAACCCCTTTTAAAGGTCCCATGAAGCCAAGCAGCGCTCCCCCACCTGGTCAGGGAAGTCTGCTGTGCTACGCGCCAAGGTCACACCTGCCTCCACAGGCCATTTGAGCTTCAGTCTAAACTCCTTAAAGGGGGGCTATATTGGGGGATTATATAGGGCATTATATAGGGTTTAGGGTTTAGAATTTAGGGTTTAGGGTCTAAACTCCTTAAAGGGTGCTTATATTGGGGGATTATATAGTAGATTTTATAAGGGGTTATTAAGGGGGATACTAGGAGTTTAGACTATAGCTCATTTAGGGTTTAGGGTTTAGCTGGGTTGTACAACGGTTCTGGCCTAAGGCCTAGGGTTTAGGGCTTAGGGTTCTGTCGAGATTTTGTAGGGTCATATAGGGCATAGGGTTTACGGGAATATTCTCGGAATAAAGGAGAATCAGTTGTTGGAACGTGTATTCAAGGATGAATAGGGGTTCTACAGGGACTATTTGGGGTCATATGAAGTTTAGCGGCATACCCCTCCAATGGTGCCGAAATCCTTTACGGTCATATATTATCCGAATAGTGGAGAATTGCTTGACATACTGCTGAAGGGGTTCCTATTAATTATACGCGGCTATGTAGAGTGTAGGGTTTGGGGTATCAACCACAATAATGAACAAGTGAATGCAAAAGGGATGTGGGAGCTTGGTTTCATGCAGGTGTTTATAGATGTTTCCGGTTCCGGCCTGAATACTTCCCAGCATCATTTGGAGGTCTATTTGAGGAACACACAACACTAACTCGTGTGCCAGGAGGAGACCTACGCCTACACACATAATCTCAGTCTGGTGACTACTGTATCCACACGCATGTGTTCCGTCAGAACTTTTTGGCACCTGGGCCGAGAGTAGGGCAGGGCAGTCATGCCCTCATCCACCCCGACATGCACATTAGGGGAGGGCGGACGGGAGTTCAAGGATCCAAACTCCTCGAAGTCAAATATGTGTACATGAACGAACCCCGTTGTCCTGGATGCAACACAATGCACAAGCCATGCAGTACGCGGACAGGCGCTCCAACTTGACAGGGCAAGCACGCTCATTATACTGCGCGATAGCCCCATGCACCTAGCCGCACCAACTTTTGCAAGGGAACCTAGCCTATACGGTAAGCATGCGAGGAATTACTGTAAAATGCCACGAAAGTGGGAACTGTTCAGGCTTCAACAATGACTTCGTGAGCTGTAGGTCTAGGGGTTTGGGAGTTGGGCTGCAGCGCTTTCGACTTTGAGCTTAGGATTTGTCAGCTTAAGGTTCGGGTTTCAACGCTCGCGCGGCCGAGGCAGCATGCAGGGTCGATATATACATACCTATATATATATCTATATATGTTTTAGCGTTTGTGGTTGATTCATGCCGCTGTCTGTAAAGTTCAAGTTGCATTGCGTTGCTGCAAAATGTGCTAGAAAAGACCGCATGGGCTGCTTCTCGGATTGCAACAAATCATGCAAAATCATGCCCACGAAGCTTCTGGAAACAGCAATTCCATTCCTTACCTCCAACATTGTAGCCTGAACTCTACACTCATTATAGGGGCCTATTTCCTAGGTGCAGGGACCTCTTGCACACTCTCGAAGCCGAATCCACACATGCGAATCAAATCTACGATCCAGCCAACTCAGGCCACCGAGCGCCAAAAAGTCGGTGCGAATCGTAAGCTACTACAGGGGCCTAAATAATTACCAATATCATTTTGAGGTCCATGTGAGGTATCATTGACTATATTTATAAAAGGAATATGGAGCCATAGTATTGGCAATTATTTAGGCCCCTATAGTAACCTGAAGAACGGTCATATGCAGCACTGAAGATACAATATTACCCTAAACCCTTAAAACGCGAAGCCCAAAACCCTTCTCGTCCCCAGGTCCCCAGAAACAAAGCCCCCTCAAATGCCGGGGACTCTGTCACTATGGTATATTGAGGGTTGAGGGTTTAGGGGTTTAGGGTTTACGGTTTGGGGTTTAGAGGTTTAGGGTTCAGAGCCCCAATTCCCAAGTTGGAACTACAGGCCCAGTGTGAGGGTAATGCACATTACAGGCTTTGGCTTCCTCCGCAAGCCATCAACCCTTCACCTAACCCCAGGGGTCCAAGTACCTAAAAATCGTATACTTACCCATGTACTTTGATTACTACTACCCAAAACCCAGGTAACTAAATGTTGAGTACTTGGACCCTTTGGGTAAACCCTCTACTCCTTACTGTCTTTCCCTCAAACCCAAGCCAGGCCCGGTCGATGATGCAAAGCTCCGAGACGGTTCCCGGCTGTTGCCTCCGAGACACGCGGAGGATTTCCGCGTAGACCTCAGAGGTAGCTTCTCAACAATCCTTTATATAGGCCCCAAGCAAGGATTACCATATGCTAGATTCCCTAAATGGGGAAGAGCAACATGGACTCAACATACCACAATCCCTATCACGGGGACTCCCAATGTTACCCCTAATTTTGGGAACCCCTCCCATACATCATCTTTGTATTTTTTCGTGCATCCCCAGGGGTTCCTAAAGGCACTGTTTTCTGAGAACCCCAGCTGGTTTTTAGGGTTTAGAGTTTGGGATTTAGGGTTTAGCTGGACTTCACAAAGACTTCCTTCGTCTCATTCGCAGGGATGTACCTCATGGGTGCTTTATGGCGACAGAGGTTTGGTGGGGCTTTCTGGCTTCTCTAGGTTCTTCCTATGACGTGCGGACTTACATAGTAAAGTCGCCCAAAAGTCCTGAGGCCCTCCTAAACGCCTAAGCCTTAAACTCTAAACACGGGGAGGGGATCCCGACTTAAAGGTTGGGTAACAACGGGGAGAAGCGTGGTTACAAGTCTCACAAGTCATGTTATGTTACAGGATGTTTAAGCTGAGGGGCACGGGCGTCTTGAGGCGCAGTTGCGGGCTGGGGGTCGCTCCAGCCGTAGATCCGCTCCTCTTGTGGGTTCTCCCGCATCTTCTGGTGAGCCTTGAGGGATTCCCTTGCAGGGTTCGGTTACCATGACTCTCTACCGAGGTTCTATGGACATGTTCTGGTGAGCCTCTGCATCGTATCTCGTGGGTGTTGGGTATACAACTGCGGGGTTCTTTTAGGGGTTACAAGTTACAAGGGTTTGTGGTACACATTGGAATTTGGCGAAGTAGCTCTTCCCAAAATGGAATATTGAGACGTGCGCTGCAACAGCAATCTGCACTCGCGGGCGCATAGCAAGCTAGTGCAAAACCTACATGCAAGGGATGAAGAGACGAGGATACCAAGGGTTGTACCAGTTCCTGGCAAGGTCGAAACTTTAGACAGCACGTCAGAAAGGCCTCTAAGTCGGTTCTAGGGTGTAAGGTTTCATCAAGCGAGAGCTGCGCACCTTCTGGTTAGCCTCTTCAGCTGACCGCAGGAAATGTTACAGTGGGGTGTTGATAAGGAACTTGAAGTAAGTTGCCGAGCCGTTACACTTATTGGTTCTTGGTAGGGGATAAGGGAATGCAATCCCTCGAGACTACCCTCCCTTACTCCCTATTATGGTCCAGTAAGTATAGGGAAGCTAACTTCTTACTGAATATTCATACTGCGGCAACTTACTTGCAGCTCCCTGGAAGCAACCCTGCGTGGCTTGGGGTGTCAACGAAGACTGGGATCCCATATTATCTTTTCAACCATAAACCCTATAGTCCCCCTTAAGTAGATAGAATATAGCTTGGGGTATATTATAATAAGATCCCCATATGCCCCATATTCTATCTACTTAAGGGGGACTATAAACCTAAACCATTCCTACACCCTAAGGTCAAGCTTGTAGTTTAGAGCGCCTCAGAACTCAGGCTTTAGGGACCTTAGCCCTCAATCCCAAACCGGGGTGGGAGAGCATGGGCTTTGAAGGGCTTCATGCAAGGTTTGGCACCCTGAAGCTTTGGGTCTAGGGGTTCTAGGGTTTATAGGGTGTAGGGGTTTAGGGTTTGAGGGGTCATAAGATGTTCACCCTGAAAGTCTGGGGTGCGCAGGGCACTATCCATAAGTGGGGGCCCCAACCGTAGACCCCAATATAACCCAGACCTCTGATTAATAAACCCCCTCCCCTTATGTAATAGGGATTATTCCAGGGATCCTAATATCAAGGCCCTCAAAAGAAGGGGGTCTAGTAATCAGGGGTCTACATTACTATAAGCCTCTTTTCGGGACTCCCAAAAAAGCTGCTACGCCATTCTACGCGGCCGCGAGCCTGTCAATCTGACATGTTTTTAAAGGTTGCTTAGGGTTTAGGGTTTAGGGTCTATTGTAAAGTAGTAATGGGAAGTAATGGGAATAGGCGAGGGCATCGAGATACTTTACATTAGAATCATATGCGCTATGGTCTAAGCTCGTTAAAGAGATTTTAATAGGGAATTATATAGGGGACTACTATAGGGGTTTACTAGGGGGGGATACTAGGAGTTTAGACAATGGCTCGTGTGAGGATCCCTAAACCCTAAACCCAGGCTTCTGAGTTTCTTAACAACCACCCAGTTCAGGGGCCTCTTTGGTTTGAGTGTCTTCTGGTTTGCCTCGCTGCCCGAATGGGAGTCAGGCCCATGCATGGGCATTCAGAAAGGGCTGCTTTGAAACAACAAGCTCGAAGCTGCTACTAGTCATGGTACCTTGATCCAAGAATGCCAAGGTGTAGGCACGTGATGCAAACTTGCCCACTACATACAAAGGGTGGGGTCGATCAGCTACATAGTACGCGACGCTTCTAAAATTCCATGTGTGGGACTTATAACCTACTTCTCCCATCGCATCAAGACCCACTTAGATGCCAACTTGCAAGAAGGCGGCCCCCCATACCTATACCCCGCGGAATTTGCTGGGTGCTACCAGAAGCGACCATAGAAGCATCAAATTTGTGTCTTCAGCATCCCGGGGATTGGGATGAACTGTGTTGCTGTTGAGGAACCTAGCACAAATTAGCGAGTCCTATGATGGGCCTGGATACAATATGCATCAGTCCTCACACATTCTTACAGTGATCAATAGAGGTGCCTCACAATTGTAACTTGCTTTTTGTTTTCAACCTCCTTTAAGTCCATGAAAAGAAGCCCAGTAAAGGTTTCTGTAGGGCTGAGTGGACGAGCGCTGAGGAATTGTCGAGATTATGACTTTTGTACTGCTGCGCAAGTACTGCACTGTGCTATCTTCCACCAAGGACAAATGTGCCAAAGATGCAGGAGTTGAGAACGTCGCGAAACAACGATGCTTACACATTCTGGGTAGTGCAGATTCAATTCGTTTCTGGCCCCACTCCTTCACGCTGCCTCGTACAGCTCTTCTGGATGCACAGCCGGGTCCACTCCTGCATGTGTCAGGTTTACGACTCTCGGATTTTCCTTGCATTTGTAGCAACATACGAGGACTGCCCAAAAAGCAAGTTAAGTCCCTCCTCAAAATCTGCAAGAGGAGGTTATACCAAAGCGGCTGAGCCTTTCCTCGAAATATGGACTTTGACCTCTCGGCATTTTAGATTAGCAAATGCTGTGATTGCGTCCGTCCTGGCTTTCCCAAAGTGTTATCACGGTGATCCAGGCGGTTCTTGCGATGGAGCCAATACCTTGCTTGCATGGCTCTGGCACTCGTCTTACACAGCTAAACTTTGAAGCTCGTCCGCAGAGCGATGATACCAACAGCTCTTACGACCTTGTATCCCTTAGCTGTGCATGCACATCCTAGCAAAGGAGTTCCAAAGCTTGTAATGCACCTTTTGATGCATGCGCGGATGCTTGCCAACACTAGCACGAATACTACATCCATGAGCATTGGGTCTTTATGTTCGGACAGGCCCAAGAAACTCCCCTGTCTGAGACCATCACTCCAAATCCCGAATATCTCTATATCAGCCCTATCACCCCCATATCCCCTGTCAGGGAGGAACATCACTTGCCGATTGCGCTTACTGTCGTTCACATGCTGCCACAGGGATGCTGGTCCCCAGCGGCGACTTCGCGTTCGTGCCGGAGTTGTTCCAGCAGCCTCTTCTGTTCCACAAGCACCTGTAGCACACTGAGATTCTAAGTTCAGCATTCGCTGGCTGCAACTGGGGACCTGTTTAAGGATTCATGCTTACCTGCATCTGAAAGGAGACAAAAAGGCCCACAAACGATAATGGAAAAGCTCAAAAGGCTGGTCTTCTACATGCTTTCACACTATTGGTGTTACGGTCTAGGACCGTTCACCCTCAATCAGACATGTTAGCGGGTTTGTCAGGAGAACCCATGATTCGAGGTGTCCAGCATGTAGGCTCTTCCCAGGCCAGCACTTCGCTTTATGATACATTCAGCTTGATATTACCCAAGTACGATGCTCGAGCGACTAGTCAGACTTGCTTTGATCGTCCTCTGCCCATGTCAATGAATGAAATTATGGAATTGCCAGTCTGCTTGTAAAGCCAAACCCTAACGCCCAAAAAGGATCTGACCACTGTCACGAGCAAAACTACAACTCCAACGCTCTGCTGGGATGCTGATGAGGAACTTCAAGTAAGCTACCATAATTGTCCACGGAGGTTAGTGTTTCGGGTATAGGAAGCCCCGTTATTGACTACATGTCCAGATTATGCCAACAACTTAAGTTGCGTAACAGCAGTCCAGTCTAGTGGACTCTAAACCCTAAACCCTAAACCCCAAACCCTAAACCCTAAACCCCAAACCCCATGTTCTATAATCCCCTATATAACCCCCTATGTGCCCCCCACAGCTGTCCAGTCTCGCGGCCTTCTGCTGCTCCTTGTACTGCTCCTGCAGCTCGCGCGGGACGGCCCTGCCTCGGTTGCAGTTGAGGGTTTAGGTTGCGTCAGTCCCCCTCCCAATACCTGTCCTTAAAGGGGCCTTATTAAGGGGGTTCTTATAACTCCTATAACCCATTGTGGCAACAGTTACTGTAAGGGGGAATGACCTAAGGTTTAGGCTTTAGGCTTTAGGGTTCTTCTTTACTGGGCTGCTGTGACGAAATGTAAAATTTATAGGTGAAATTTATAGGGTTTAGGGGTCCCTTCAAAATGAGTTTCATATACTTATGAATCTGGTTTTTATATAGGGGTATATAAGGTTTAGGGTTAAGAGATATTACCCCCCAATAATGGAGAATCAAGTGGACAAGAGCATGGAAAATGACATGAAAACAGTGGTTTAGGGTTTATTGCTGTGAAGCAACTTAAAGTAAGTTACCATAATGGGTATGTATCGTAAGTAATAATGTTTCTCCAATATAACTTGAATTAAAGTCCTTGACAGCAGCCCAGTTTGTATGGAAAACCCTAGATCCAGGAGCCCAGCTCTGAACCCTAAATTCGAAGAGTTATATGCAAACTCCTACCAAGATAACTGTAGCTATAACCCAAGTATGTACAACTTGACTACGAGGCTGTGGAGCTTGCTGTTTAGAGTTGCAATCCCCTCCCCCTGACAGCCCCCCACCGGCTAAAGTCATATTTTACACTGGTAGATACTATATTGGAGGTTATTGCAAGGGGGCCTGGGCGGTTGTCATCAGCAGTAACCCTAGAAGTCATAACAATAATAACGATGTAGTTCTCAATTTCTGTCAGTTCCCCGGTGTATTCCTATAGGTTTTAGTATCAGGGGAACGTGTAGAAAAGTCCCACCCAGCTGCTGTCTTGCAGGTGGTCCAGCGCTCTGCTCCGGCCTGACTGACCCATCTGGAGACCTGCGGAAAATGTCTTTTGCTTGGGGCTTTTTAAGAAAGCTTGATAGGAACATAGGCACAATGATGCTAAGAGTCCTTATGTAACCTGGCAAATGCTGTTTGGCTCGGATTTCGGCGAGGGTCGACATGGGCTTTAGGTACGGCATACAGCCCACATGATAGAATGCCTGAGCATGCTTACGGCTTTGACAAAGGGTCTAATACTCCTTAATCAAGGAATGCAGCCTCAATGCTGCGAGGTTTTCTTATGTGACCTGCGGGACAAGCCTTTTGCTTAGGATTTCCCAGAGGCCCAATGATTACCCCTTACCTAAGTGATGTAGCCTCAATGATACAAGGCTCGCTTAATGCACTTTAGTGTCTGTTCCTCAGTTTAAGGGGTATTTGACTCTCTGGCTTGGAGCTTGAAGTCGTATTGGGTCACTGCTGGGGTTTGAGGAATTTGCTCTTAGTCTCTCAGCTAGCCTTTGCGGAAAGCTTCAGGGTTCAGGTTGGTGGACCTCCAAGCCCCAGAAGCTCTTGCCGCCTTGCAAATGACAGCCGGCTACGGTGAAAGGCCTTGAGGTAACTACATTAGCCCTAAATGATGCTTGTTTGAGCCCACGTTGGCTGTCATTTCAACCATGTTTGGCAGTCGTTGGACAAACATTACTGTAAGAGCCCACGGCCCACTTTGACTTTGCTCACCGAACGGCTCACTGCTTTCG
>CAJNIZ010045432.1:25211-43555 GCA_905231905.1 Symbiodinium pilosum
AGGAACCCCAGTGGTACCCTTCTACCCTTTTTCGGTTTTGGGTTCCCATATAAGATATACCAACAGACAAAAAGTTATCCTTATTGTAACATGGGTACTGGCCCTAAATCCGAAACCCTAAACCCTAAATAAATAAATAAATATATATATATATATAGAGAACGTTGTCTAATTCCTGTATAAGCCCTAACCCTAAACCCTACATCCTAAACCCTAAACCCTAAACCCTAAACCCTGAACCCTAAACCCTAAACCCTAAACCCTGAACCCTAAACCCTAAACGGCTACCGAGGTTGGGGTTCAGCGCGTCCGTGTGGCTGATGTAGAGGGTCAGGGGGACTTAATAAGTAGGGTAATAAACCCTACAAACCATATAATAAACCTAATTATCCTAATAATTAACCTACTTACTAAGTTCCCATGACCCTCCAAGTAGGATAGAGGGGGTCTGGGGCCTTGGTGCTGGCTTTTGCGGTGGTGGTGGCGGTATGTGAGTTGAATTTTGCTTTGGTAGGCGGAGGGTTACCCCGCCAAAGAACGGAGAAATCTCATCCAAATCTATCTTTCATGATCGGAGTGGTACTGACACTTGTCTTTTGCAGGTGATGCAGCTGCTTGCTTTGAGACGGGAATACCCGAACCAAGCTCAACGACTTTCCAAAACAAGTTCCCCACACTTGTCATACAACCTCCAGAGAGAGAACCGAATTTTTCAGACGCTTCGCAAACCCAAGGCAGACAGATCACCGTCAGGAACGTTAGGAGATACTCTTCCTAAATCACATGGAAGTCCAACATGGCCTTGCAAGGACCGCTGTCGTTTCAAACGAGTCCTGCCACGGTATCTATCTTAGTTCTGGAGAGAGCCAAGTGTTTACACGCCCACTCAGGACTTTCGCCATCATCGCGTCCGCTATCATCTCGGGATCTCTCGTGGAGCGCATGCGCTTCAGCGTGCCTCGGCGAAGGGACCTGCGAACCCGCAAGGTATCCCCGAGCGTTTTTGTTGTTAGAGTTGTCCTTTGAATGCTTCACAGTTGCCACCCATATATCCGCTACTCGTAATCCCTACACATAATTACGTAGCAGTATTATTCCTTAAAAATCCGTGTATAGCCACAGTAGAGGGTACGGCGACGCCCTATGCTAGGTTTTTTTTTTCGCCATTGCATTATCCCTTGGCCTAGGCATACGCAGTGATGCTGACCCTTTGGTCTCTTCTCATCTACGCGCCTCTTTGCCATTGGGTTTGGGGTGGTGGCTGGATCGGGGAGCTGGGAGCTCTGGACTTCGCAGGAGGCTGGAAGCTTGGGAGTTTAGGGGTTTAGGGTTTAGGGTTCCAAAATCAGGGGTACCCATTTTAAGGCTCCCCATAATAAGGACTATAGTATTGGGAGGTCTATATTGGGGTCCCAATATTTTGGGAGGGGGCTCTGGGGTAAGGGATGAAGTTCGGGCATGAAGAGATTGTAAAGGGATGTGGTTTAGGGTTTATGGTTTGGAGTTTGGGGCCTCCAAACAAGCGAAACTGAAGCTGACTTACTGTAGGCAGTTTATGCTACCTTGATGAGAGGATAGGAGCCATTTGACGTTCAGTTTGTTGGATGATGATCGGCTTCTTTGGATATGAAGCTTTGCAGGGTTGGGATAAGAATGCCGAGAAGGTTTACGGCTTTCCCACTTGCTCGTAAGTAGTTTTCTTGGCAGTTTGTTCTGCTTTTTTAGGGATCAGAGTCTGCAACCCAAGAAGACATATGAATCCTAGAGCAGGGCTTATGAGTTTTGGACAGCGCCGCCTGCGCTGGATGATTAACCCCTGTGGCGGGATTCAGCACAGTTCTCCTCTGTGTATGGATGCCTAGAAGCAAGCACGGTTTACTTTTTGATCAGGGCGCTAGCACATCCACGATATGTGAGAGCTTCTCCAAAGAAGCCCACTATACACTCGTTGCAAAGTAGGCACCCGCACAGGGGTTCCGAGGGTACCTCTGTTTTGGTGAGCAGACCCATAGGCCTCATACCTTCATATATTTTGCGCCCTTGTAGAATCGATGTGGAGCTTAGTAGGGAATGGAGGATTGCATCATTGTTACGGACACCTCCTGGGGAGTATGAAGGGACTACAAAACCCCCTAAACCCTAAACCCTAAACCCCTAAACCCTAAACCCTAAGCCCCTCTTGACCACCAGGTTGGAATACTGGATAAGCTCAACTCAAGTCTCCGGAGACTGCCCTTCAGATACTAAGTAGTCACGCGGTTTAGGGTTCAGGGTTCAGGGTTTAGGGGTTTAGGGTTAAGGGCTCAGGGTTTAGGGTGGACTACCCGCGGCTCATGGTCTATGTTTCGATGAGTGCTTTTTGTCACTTTAGTTAATCTGAAGCCCTGCTGATACACGCGGTGAACGACCCAACCCTGCTCAATGAGAAACTGATTTCTACAACTGCAGAAGACTTGCCTTTGAGGCTGCCAGGGGAAGACATATTTGTTCCCCCATCACTCCCAAAGATACTACTCTCCTAGGGTTCCCCACCCTCTACAAAAGAAACTTTGGGAGAGGTTGTGAGATCATCTGGTCCAAAATCCTACAGAGACCCATACTTTGTTACTTCATCATCTATGGGGAGCAGAATTTGTTTTTGCTTTGCACTGAGCGTTCATGCTCACTTGAGGAATAGAACAGCACCCTTCTTCGAGATCTCTTTTCATGGGTTCCTCTATCTCCTATGCTCCCTTCGATTCTGTTTATGTAGGGGTATGTAGGGTTAATCCAGGATTGCTAAGAAGGACTCCAGGAAGGTATGATTCATAGGGAGGTAGTAGGGAACCCACAATATTGTCGCCCTTGAGGTTTCAACCATGGCAACGCAAGACAAGGAAGCACAATCCTTACCGTGATGAATCCTAAACCCTTAACCCTAAACCCGAAACCCTAAACCCTAAATCCCTAAACCCTAAACCGCAACTTTATCTGTTTCTCTTGGAGGCACCGTTGTGCACATCAGCTCCGGTGTGTCCGGCTACGTCGCAGGTTTCATTGTGGGCCCACGCAGGCACGTTGAGAAGGACCAGCTTCTTCAGGGCCTAGATAGGCTTGCATAAGGAAATCGTAAAACTTCTACAGCTCCCCTTTTTGCATGCTGCGCCCTAGTCCCCTCAAGTAGATAGAATATGGCTTTGGGTATATTATAATAAGATCCCCATATACCCCATATTCTATTTACTTAAAGGGGAATCTGCATCCTACGTCCGGCTTCCTACAGTACGCCTTACACCAACCACTGCTTGAGCTTTCCAGAGGGTCCCACTGGGTTTTCTTCTCTAGAAGTAACCGGAAAAAAGGCTACCCTTGTTGTAATTTGGTTTCTGGGCTGCCAAGAAGAGGTTACCATAGGTGTCTATGAACTGGATGTGCGACTTTTAGCGGACTTGTCTCGGATTCAAGTGCCTTGCCGACCTTAAGCCAAAGCAGACCTCAAGCCAAAGTAGGTACTCTTTATACGTATAAAGTTGATTGACCTAGCAGGCGCTCCTTATACATTTAAAGTAGATATTGTTTACAGTAGGTACTCTTTATACTATCAAGTTGATATTGTTTACAGACTTGGAGCCCCAGCGTAAGCCCAAGCTCTAAACCCTCAGGTCCTAGGCTTTAATTAGACCCTATACCGTATACCCTAAGACCTGACGTTGAGCAGAACTCCTTTCCTGATCTAACCCCAATATACTATAGTAGCTTCCACTTGCTTTTCCGTTATCCTTATATTAGACCCCATGTTAGCCCGGCAACCCCAATATAACCCCAATATACTATAGTGGCTTCCATTTTCTTTTCCATTATCCTTATACAACCCCTATATACACCGTCACCCCTCTGTTTGACCTGATCTCCAGCAGGACCTTGGCCCGGCAAATGCGCCCTTTGTCATCCTCGGCGGGAGCCTGCTTTGGTCCTTGGGCTCAGCTTATAGTCCCCCTTAAGTAGATAGAATATGGTTTTGGGTATATTATAATAAGATCCCCATATACCCCATGTTCTGTCTACTTAAGGGGGACTATAGGTAAAGGTCCAGTTTTTGATAAGGGTTTAGGATTTAGGTTTTAGATTTTGGGGCTTAGGGTCTAGGTTCTAGGGATAATTCGTTCGGGTCTGGGTTTGGGGTTTAGGGTCTAGGGCTTCGGATTTATGGTTTAGGTTTTATTTTAGTGCCCTCAGGTTCAGACTTTGGTGCAAGGGTCCCAGTGCTAAAAATCACCGGTCATTTGTTGGGATCAGGACTTTGAAATTGTGTGATTTTTTTGGATTTATGAGCGGGATGCCTATACTTTGGGAAATATGCGAATAGTTGGTACTAGGCTTCAAAGTATGTACGTCAGAAAGCTATGTATGTTGGAAACCCCGAATCTGAAAAAATATACTAGAAATCCCCTAAACCCTAAACCCTAAATCCCCTAAACCCTCAGCCCTAACCCCTAAATCCCCTTAAGCCTAAACCCTTAGCCCCCTTTTGAGAGATGGGAGATTCGGAACCTTCGGGTGGTCTCATGGTGGGATTCGGGTTTGGGGTCCCTCCAGGAGATGCATGTGAGCACGCTTAGCGAGGGTGAGGGAGCCACGGCATGGGAGAATCTCTCCAAATGATCCTCACACAATTCTCAAGCGCGACCACAAGAGCCAGGAATCCCCAAACTTGAAATAACTCCCTAATAAGATTGTCATCCTCTGCCCGGTTTCTTGTTTAGGGTCTAGGGTTTAGGGATCTTTTGAACCTGGCCAAAATCGCTGGGAATCCCTTTCCGGGTGTGGACAGTCACAACCCAAGCTTCATGCTGCGCTTTTCTGCCAGCTATTCGGCAGACAGCCCAAGCTATCATAGTAAAGATCAGAGTCAAGCTAAAAACCACGTCAGTCAGAAGGTACAGATGAATTCCGGCAGTACTTGCAACTAAAACTTTGCAGCAATACGGACTGACCTTGAAAGGCAAGATGCATTTTCAGATCCCAACTGAAGACCGCCATCCGGGACCCTGAAGCACGCCAAGCCCTAAATGGGGTTTCTCAAAATTAGGGATGCCTTTGGGCGGGGGGCTCATATGAACCAAATGAACCAAGTGTTGAAAACATGTTGGAGCAGTACCCCAGTGGTACCCTTTTTTCCCTTTTTGTTTTGGGGTCTCCTTATGAAAGCACAACATTAGGAAAAAGGGTACCCTTACTATTAAGAGGCTATTGGGGCACCTGGTAAAACCCAAACCCTAAACCCTAAAACCCTAAAACCTTAAACCTAAACCCTAAACCCTAAAACCCTAAACCCCCACATGTTCATTCCGAACTTCCAAACCCCTAAAACTACCAAATCAGGTTCGGATGGCTTGGCTTCAACGGCGGTTCCGCCCTCGTGGTGAATGACCGAGGGTTTAGGGTTTAGGGGTTCAGGCTTTAGGGTATAGGGTATAGGGTTTAGGGTTTAGGGTTTAGGGGTTTAGGGCTTTAGGGTTTAGGGCTTTGGGGTGCACAGGTCTCAAGGGTTAAGAAATGTCAAGAATTCAGATTTGCAACCGGAACGACAGGACAAGCAGTTCGGCAATATGTGCAACGGCACTTGCTATGCTTGAAAAGCAGCAATCATAGTTATAGGCTCATATTCCCCCCCAACACAGTTAGTCAATCATCCCGGATGAAAGATATTAACCAGATTGTATTGGGACACGTGGGCAATCATAGTTATAGGCTCATATTCCCCCCAAACACAGTTAGTTAATCATCACGGATGAAAGATATTAACCAGATTGTATTGGGACACGTGGGTTTGATTATTCGAGGAGGGGACTATGGAACTTCTTTACCCTAAGCCTGAGTAATCCCGGGACGACCCCACCCTTTTGGAGGGGATTTTTAGGGTTACAGGGACATTAGATAGGCTTAGGAGAATACAGTAAGTATTATCGCAATGATGGGAAATCAAACGAAACAAGCGTGAACAATAGTGGAACAGGTTCTACAGTGGTTTAAAGTGGTTTAGGAGGGTTCCTACTGTTGCTACTAGAAACACTTTGTGAGCTGAGTAATTATATTTCAGTACCATGATTACCCAGGGTGTGGGGAACGTAGGGTCACGCAGGATATTTTTGTATCCGCTGCAGTAAGTAAGTACATAGACGTAGCCTTACACCCCCAGCACGAAACCTTAAGCCCCAAACCCTAAACCCAGGTTTGCAGGAGGTCTTACTTGTAGATCGAGCCCCAAGGAAAGAACAAAACGATCCTCAGTCGCAGGACGGAATCGCCGCCCGCGCCGTCGCGACCACCCTCATTTGCGCAGCCTCTTCCATGTGCCGTGGGCTTGTGACAGTTTACGGCTTTACGGATTAAGGTTTTAGCGTTTCAGGCATGGGGTTCGAGGCTCATTTGTTTTAAAATCGACGCCAGAAGTCCTTTTCACGGCAAAAATGGTGATGTTTTCCAAAATGTGAAATCCGCTCTGGGGAGCCCCTGTTACAAGGAGTATTGTATCTCTGGTATAGAAGTGGGCTTCCCCTCCTTTTCTGGGCATTTCTGAAAGGATCTCCACTCCAAGGTAACAATTCATCCACATGGCAAGCCAGCATAGTGTGTGAGACGCCCATGAATTCCGGATGAAGGGCTGCTTTACCCTGCATGAAGCCATATGGGTTCGCAATAGGGGTCCAATGTAGCCCCCAAGACGCTGTAATCCTGGTGAAGGGACTTCCGAACGGGGACCCTGAATTTTGGGTCCCTGTTTTTTGGAACTCTCCATGTGGGTGGTTGTCAAAATTATGGCCCCTTTTTGGGTACCCTAGATATTAGGTGCCGTATTATAATAGGGATCCGAAAAAAGAGACCATACTTTCGACAACCACCCGTGTAAGTTCTGCGTGAAGGACTCCATACTTGGAGGGTCATGGGGACTTAGTAATTAAGAAGGTTAATAATCAGGACAACTGGGGTAACTATATGGGTTATAGGGGTTATTAACCTACTTACGAAGTCCCCCTGAGCCGAAATCCTAAACCTTAAACCCTAAACCCTGAACACTAAATCCTAAACCCTGAACCCTAAACCCTAAACCTTAACCTAATTACTAAGTCCCCCTGACCCTCCAAGTGACCCTTCTCTGACCAACCAACTTAAAAGGCTCAGCTGGTTGGCCATCGAGCGGGTGCTGGTCGGCAAGGCCAGAGGAATTTTGGGAACATAATCTTACTGGCGCTATACTCTAAACTCCTTAAAGGGTTTTTTTGAGGAACTATAAAGGGTTTAGGGTCTAAACCCCTCAAAGGGGTTATATGAGGGAGTATATAGGGGATTTCTATTGGGGTTATTAAGGGGGATACTAGGAATTTTGTCTCTAGCTTACTTGGTTGAACCACCAAGAACAGATGCTCAGTTCGCGTCTAGGCTGGGAAATATGTGCCTGAAGTATGGGCTGAACTCTGAGCCCGAAGCCTTTCAGTTCAATCCTTAAGCTAGACCCCATACAATACATGAATGAAGAGTATTGAGCAAGAGGGTATTGTGGGACCTGTGTCCTAGAACAGGGGAAAGGATTATTTTCCGATATTTGCAATCCCAACGCCGAGAGTTAGGATTAGGACTGTTGGACTATCGCGTAAATGGTGTCAGTCCCTGACTTCGTTGTCCTGTATTGCCAAAGAATCCGCAATGCATGGACCAAAACAATTATCATCATTTTGATTCCAGATTGCTTATACCTTTATAGTATGAGGTGCTGCGGATAAGCCTCCAAATGATATTGGTAGCGAAACCCTAAACCCTAAACCCTGAACCCTAAACCCTATTTAGGCCTCTGCAGCACTGCAGGTCCCAGAGAATATTCCCCCATGGTCTGCTAGTTGGACTTACCAAGTAATCTGGCGACGAGCAACTATCGAGCTTTAGGGTTTAGGGTTTAGGGTCAGGCAATTAATTTTCCCTAAGCCCCATGCCCTAAGCATGTGGAACCCTTTATTTCCTTGAGGTTCCCCACGAATATCACCCAGAAGATTGCGTTGCGTCTGAAGCGCTAGAACCCCACAGTACCAAAACCACTGGGTGGATGTTAAGGAACCTAATTTAGTTTGCTATATGGGGGAAACCATATTAATTACTACTCTATATATATATATACACCTATTATGGTAGCTTATCTTGAGTTCCTTAACAGCAACCCAGACCAACAGCCCGTAAAAAATACCCTACAACCCAGACCACAACTCCATGCGGTTTGCAGGTTTAGACCCCAAAGCCTTAGATTAGAGCGTCGATCTGAAGGTCCTTTGAGGAGCCATTTTGGGTTCTACCAGATGACGTTAAGCCGCAGTTCTAGACCTTAAACCCTAAACTCTAATCCCCAAACTAAAACCTTAAAAGATCTTAAAAGCTAAGCCCTAAAGTTTAAAATTTAAACTTCAAGCCCTACACTACCCTAAACTCTCACCCCTAAGCCTTAAAGCCTAAACACTTAACAGCTGTGAATAGCAAGGCCTCCTCCGTTGGAGCTTCCGTGGGCGCCGTGGCCGGATTGGTCGTGATCACGCCGGCCGCAGGCTTCGCGGCTAATGGCTTGGGCTCTTCGTGCTACAGTCTGAACTCCTTCACGGGGGTTAGATAGGGGATTATATAGGGGAGGATTAGGGATTATGGCTCGTATGGGGGTCACGGTTGCTTTTTATACGGGTTTTCGGTGGTGTTGTGTTGTTGTTCCTGTTTTCTATTTGAATGAAATGTCTGACGATTGGGTATACGAAATTGGCTTTTTGCAATTGTGCACTGATAATCATGTAGTTCACTGCTTGAAGTGAGTGGTGACTTGGGAGGCTGTTTAGGGGTCTTAGATTTTGGGGTTTGAGGTTTCGGGTTTGAGGGCTGAGGTTCACATTTTGGCCGTCTACGACTCGGGCCTGCGGATCAGGATTGTTGTCAAAATTCGGGTAGGGCACCAGATTCAGGCTTCTCACAGCCGTGTCAGGATGCCACAATGTCAACAGCTCCTGGTTTGGTGTTTCGGGGTTTCATGTAGAGTTCAGGATTTAGGGTTCAGGGTTCATGCAAATTTGGTAGACCCTTCGCTCAAAAAACTCCCCCCCTGTAACAAGTTTTCCCCTCACCCTTTACGGGTACTGTATTTGCATTCAGCGTGGAGGTTTGCTTTGGTTAGTATAGTAGAGGCCGAAATGATAACAACTATTCCTGCATCATCCTTACAGACCCTTGGTTTAGGGTTTAGGGTTTAGGGATAACATGCCCCCAAGGCCCTATTGAGTAGTATTTTATTTGGGGATACTATGGTACCCAATATAGAGTAAGATTATATCCTCCTTTTGGGTATAGTATTTTACATAAGGAATGTTATCTTATCTTACTAGGTTCAAGCACCAAAAAAACATTACTCAATTGCATTTGTTTAGGCTGTTACAGTGAGCTGCTTGGCCAGACTTCCACATGCAGTGCCTAAGGGAGGCCGCAACACGGAAGATTGGCGGTGGCGCCTTTCAGGAACAGGGAGCATTGCATACAGCCTGCTGAGGAGGGAGCTGGAGGTATAGGGTTTAGGGTTTGGGGTTGATGTTGAAAAAAGCGCTGTGGATTCTAGGGCTTGCCCTGAACCATTACCTTAATTAGCCAATAGAAGAACTTAAACCTTTTTGGGCTTCCTTTTTAGGTCTCTATAAAAAAACGGTTTAAACTTTTTTAGCCCTGGTTATTGGGGAAGAGACCCCAAACCCTAAACCCTAAACCCTTTTTTAGCCCTGGTTATTGGGGAAGAGAGTTTACTTCCTGTGGAGCAGGGAACCCCAAACCACCCCAAGCCCAAAATCCTCTCAGGGCAGGTCCAGGACCAGGGATCCCGGGGCGGGATGTAGTGGGTTTAGGGTTTAGGGTTTAGAGTTTAGGGTTTAGGGTTTAGGTTTTAGGTTTTAGGGTTTAAGGGTTAGAGTTTAGGGTTTGGAGTTTAGGTTTTAGGGTTTAGGGTTTAGGGTTTAGGGAATACGGGGCTTCTTCCAAGATCAAGGGTAACCTCGGCCGAGGACCTTGCCAGGTCATATGATATGTGGTATTGTAGAATAATTAGTGAGGCATACAACCATATCATAGACTGTATTGTGTTATGTTCTTCTAGAATGGGGTATACTTAAACGGACTTCAAACCCTAATCCCCAACCCTAAACCATGCATCAACCGGCTTGCGGCCCAGGTTTCGTGACACCAGGCTGGAGTATTGTCATGGGCGTGCTCGGTGCTGCCTGGTGCTACTTCTCTGTGCCTCGGCCTTCAGTCAGGGTTTAGGATTTAGTGAGGGAATCCTTGAGGGGTTCAATACATAATGCCTGTTAGCAGCGAATAAGGGAATATATTGTATCAGGTTATATAGAACTGATATTCCCTTATGGCTACTGACAGGGGCATCCAGAAGTACGCACTCCCTGACATCTCCGCAGGCCTCCACAGCACTTCCCGAGGTCGCATGATCTCTTGATATGGGGCCACCTTATACGGAGTGCCCATAAGAGCTATAGCCTAAACTCCTGAAAGGGGGTTGGTTATATTGGGGATTATATGAGGAATAGTTTAGGGCTTATTAAGGGGGATACAACTCCAAACCCTAAACCCCTAAACCTACAGAACCCTAAACCCTAAACCCCTAAACCCTAAACCCTAAACCCCTAAACCCTAAATCCTAAACCCATAGCCCTAAACCCTATGACTCTTAAGGCTTCCTTGGCGAAAGCTATTGGACCATACGTCTTGTGGCATCTTTACAGGCGAAATGTCCTGCTTGCCAACCGCTTCTACGTAGATCAAAACTGGATCAATGTTAGGGATCCTTTATACTTTTTGGGGTATGGGATTCCTTATATTTATGTAAAAAGGATCCCTTTTTCTTCCTAGGGTAATATGGGCTAAGAAAACTGCAAGGTGAGCACAGGGGTCTGGCCTGTAGATACAGCGCTGAAGGTGACCAGCCCCTGTGCCTTTGTAGTGCAGATCAATGACTTGATTCGAGATTGAGTGTGCTGAATAGTTTTGTGCAGTCGGATGCAATCTGGCACGGAGGCTCGTCAAGGACGAAGAACGGGCTCGCATGTCCAAAGTGTCATTAGTTTTTGTAGCCCAACTCCTCGCCCCACAGCCAAAACATCTGGAAGGCGCAAGAAATCCTAAAGGCTAAACGCCAAACCCAGGATGCGAGGCTCCTCTTGAGAGTTTCGAGAGTTCACTGTGATTGTGATTCACCCAAACGGTCATTGGTTCCATTAGCGCGCCCGCGCACTATTCCCCTAGTTTTCTCGCTCATGGTTATTCACGGCAAGATGGGGCTAATTCAATACGAGGCTGTGGGGTCATATACGGGGTGGTGGTAAGAGAGCCCATGAAACAACTGCATGATATCTGAACGGTTTTTTGGTATCGTTCCTCCGCTATTTTGCAGAAACAGAGTACACTATATGATATGCATCAGATGGCCTTACATCCCTTCCATCCTTATAACCCCTACGTATCCCACGCCCTAGGTGGCCGCAGTGAACAAGATGGACTTCGTGGACGACACGCTGGATGCCTTTGGCCTCCACGGCATGGGAGGCTCTGTTCTTCCCAGGTAACCCACGAATCAACGGTTGGGGTTTTAGGGCTTCGGGTTCAGCATTTGGATTCAGGGTTCCGGGTAAGGCCGCAGCATTTAGGGTTTAGGGCTCAGGACTTAAGATTCAGGATTGAAGGTTCAGGATTTAGAGTCCCGGCTTACTTGGACCCTCCACACAACCCTAAACACGGGCTATAGGGTTCTCAATAGTGGGTATTTAGGCCATACTTGGTAGTAATATAGGGAGTGCAGGATTGTGATTTAGAGTGTGAGAGCTCAGGATATAAGATGATATGCTCTCATTCTGGAGTGATTTTGTTTCTTTTTGTTGCGGCACCCAAGAACACCCTGCACTTCCCAAACCTTAACCCCAGTCCCTAAATCGCAAACCTGAATTTCAGCCCCTGAACCCTAAACCCGCACCAATTTGGTTTACAGGTCTAGTTGCTCAGATTGAGGTTTGGGAGGGCTCTTTTTTTTTAGCTTTTGTGCGGTTCTAGTGGAGGGAGTGAGGCTTAGGGAGTCAGGTTTTAGGGATTTGAGTGTTATGCGTTAGGTGGACCCCCACCCAGTAATAGTGATTAGAATGGATAATTATGATTTTATTCGGTTTCTCTTACATTTCTATTATACCACTATTGCAGGGTGGGGGGGTCCTCCTATTCTACGTGCGTCAAAATGCTGCCTCTTCTGTTGGGTAATTTGATGTCTACTGTCTAATTTTTCCGAGTGCTGAACCTTAAGCCGTAATTTGGGCTTCAGGTTTGGCAGCCCAGGTTGCCATTTTGCCGGGCTTTTTCATGAAAACCGATTTGCAACAGAAGCGCAAGCTTGTGCCGCTTGGTGATATCACCACCCAGGAAGAGTGGTATAGAGGGAATGTATAGTTTTGCTTATACACGTACCACTATCCCTGCTGGTTCTTACCAGCGTGTGGTGGATATAACCCCAAACCCTAAGCCTCCACGAGATGGCAGCATGGACAGGGGACGGCCCACGTCAACGAAGAGTCTCAAATCAGGTTTGTAAGCTAGGTATGGGGACGTTTAGCATTTAGGGGCTCAAGTCTCCTTGTATAATCCCTATCCCCCCCCCCCCCGTACTAACCCTAAACCTGAAACCCCGAAACCTTACAATATATTCCCATAGTCCCTACTAGCCCGCAGTATGTACTTCACTTCAACGAGCCCGACTTCCGGGTGTTTCGCATTCTGCCTAGACTTACGGGTTCTTAGTAGGGACTAAGGGAAGATATTCTATAGGGTTTAGGGTTAGGGGTTTCGTAGGGAACATGGGAATATGCTATGTAAGGTACGGTATCATATTCCCTTATTCCCTGCTAAGAACCGGTAAGGTTCGGGAATGGTTCAGACTCCGAGCCTCTGTTGAAAGAGAAGAAGCAGAGGCAATAACCTAGCTCATCTGTACTGGAAGTGATGTTCTGCCCTCAAGAAGGGATACGGTGGATACTAAAAATCCTGCATGAGCTGAAGTACCTTATACCTTGGGAATTATGGTACTACATTATATTAAGGTCATGCAGGATTTGTAGTATCAACGGTACTTAAATCGAACCAGCCCCTCAACTTGAAAGGGGGTCTGGGGAGGGAACTTTGGCGAATCCCTAAACCCTAAACCCCTTTGGAGTTGCAGACCTTTGAGAAATCCAGTGTCTTCCCCGAGACTGGAGGTGCCCATAAAATCGTGGTCCGCCTTGCATGCGGTTTGGGGTTTAGGGCTTAGGCCTGACTATTTGGATTCCGCCAAAGGAACCTGTGAACTCGAAGCTATCTCGCGTGATACCTGAAACCTAAACCCTAGACCCCTTCCCTTGGCCCTATATCCTTGTATAGACCCCTATAACCCCTGTAGCCCTAGACCCTAAACCCTTAGCTCCTGGTCGCAGGCATTGCTGGTGCCATCTTTACTGGCATCTTTGCATTGGACGGAGGCCTCATCTACACAGGCGATTTGGGAGCTTCCTTAAAACATGGCGTCCCGCAGGATACACATGGGTTATACTTGAAGGACTGTGTTGACTACTACACAGGTTGTATGACGGTAGACCCATATGAAAGTACCTGGAATACTGTCTGCACTGATACAATCAAATCCACAGGAGCCACATGAAATTTTGTACACCACCTGAACCTGACAGACCCTACACCCTATTTGCAAAACCCTAAACCCAATGGACTGTAACCCCCAATCCTTGGAACCCTCAACAACCCTATGTACCTTAAGCCGTAAGCCATAAACCCTGCACACCCTAGACCTTGTAACCCTATAGATTCTAAACCTTGGCCCTAGCCCTATACACCCTCAGCCTGAACCCTCAACTGTAAACCCTAAACCCCAAGCCCTAGGCCTTCAAACCCCAAACCCTAAAGGCAGCTTCTCCCTGCTTGGCAAACAGCTGATCGGCGCTGGTGCCGGCGTGGTGTTCTCGGCCGTGGGTACGGCGATCATCTGCTTTTTCTTGAAGCTGATCATGAAGGTGCCGAATGGGGTTAGGATTTGGAGCTTGGGGTTTGGGATGGAGGGTTTTGAATTTAAAGGTGTGGGTTTCAGGGTCTTGGGACTGGGGGTGAATTTCTTAAGGGTTGGTTCACCGTCGACTCTGTATCATCGTGCGAAAGCTGCATGTCCTTGACATGTGCGTAGCGTCTCCCAGGGCCCTTGATCAACATGTAGTCTCCCTGAAGTAGATAGAATATGGGTTATATGAATCTTATTATAGTATACCCAAAGCCATATTCTATCTACTTAAGGGGGACTAAAGGGCTCCAGACGGTTGAGGGTTCAGCTAGGTCTCCATGAAAGGGATATGCAAGGATTCAAGGTTGGAGCCAAAAGTCGGAGCCCATAGGGTTTAGGGTTTAGGGTTTAGGGATGAGTATCAGTATATCTATACATATATATATGAGCTGTAGTCTAAACTCCTTACAGGGGGTTATATCGGGGATTATGTAGGGGACTATAGGGGTTATTAAGGGGGATACTAGGAGTTTAGACTATAGCTCATGTATATATATATATAATGTGTATATACACTCTACATGCGTACTGCTGTCCCTTGTGAGGTCTGCATTAACCCTAGGGTCCAACCCAAAATACCCTGCCATTAGGGTTTGTGTTCATCGTCTCGGGGTATTCGACGGCATTCGATTTCCAGAGCGTCTGCACTCAACCCTAAACTGGATCAATGTTAGGGATCCTTTATACTTTTTGGGGTATGGGATTCCTTATATTTATGTAAAAAGGATCCTTTTTTTTTCCTAGGGTAATATGGGCTAAGTAAACACTAAGCCGCGGAAGATGCGGGCGAACGTGAGGTAGAATCCTCAAAGGCTTTGCATTGAAACCTCCAAAAGGCCTAGACAAAACCAGTTTCCATGTCATGTTGCGTGTAACTCTCCACTGCTTTATTTGCTGAAGCCACTGCGGTAGTTTTTTTGTAGGGGGGTGGGTGGGTCTGTTAGTGTAATGTAGAAGCCTGGAATTTTGAGATATAAGATCCCCTGTGCACATGTGTCATTGGTACCTCAAACCGGCTTCAACATGGTGTTGTTATCATCCAGGCTTCTACTTGGACTGTCTAACCCCTATACAACCCCACTTCCCATGCCATTTTCCATTTGATGCTCCGCAACCCTCCATTTTGGGGGGTAATGACCCGTTGTCTTCGTGAAGGGTTCAACGATCAGGGTTCCCCAGATTGAGACTGGTGACGCAGGTGGGGCTTGCTGATAGGAAGCTTCAAAAAGGGTCCCATAAGGATATATAGGGATGCATCATGCAAGGGCCCTAGGGGTATACATATCTGTATATGTACATGCATATATGCATATATACCCATTCAAATATGTCTGCACATCTATTTGACAGCAGCTACTACAATTACAACTACCAGTACTTCTACCACTGCTACTACTGCTACTACTTCTATTACCACCAGAAACTGCTGGTTTTGAAGAAGGTGAGGGTGCCTGAGAGCTACGAGCGCAGCGGCGTGGATGAGCATACCCACGGTGAGCGTTTCCACAGCCCCACAAAGGCCTACGGCCCAGGTTACCCTGGTGCCTCTGAATCTTGGTTTTCGCTTCAGGTTTGGGGTTTATGGCCAAGCTGGAGCCCTAAACCCTAAACCCTAAACCTTAACTAGGGCTGTCGGGGCAGATAGGAGTGGTTCTCAAGGGAGCTGGAAGGGAGTTTTTTCCCAAAAGTCTGCATGCCGAACACATCCCTGCCAGGTATGTAAGGGAACGGGTGGGTTTAGGGTTTAGGGTTTAGGGTGGAGATTTCTCCGCATGTTCAGCATTTCATGGTGGATTTCCTGGGGCTCTGTTAAACCAAGTTCGTTATCCAAGGTTTCGGGAGTCAGGAATCGTGCATAGGGTTTCAGGCGGGTGAGCTGTGTGACATGCAAATCCTGTAGGAGGCAGTTTGTCGCGACTTGCTCCTCAAGCCTTGGAAACCGAAGCTGACTTTCTGGCACATGGCCTTACCTTGGGTACTGCCCCCCCTCAGTAACAGTTGGATAATAAGTATAATATAGGTCTATGTAGCCCTTCATAGGACCCCTAATATAGACTGTTAGGGGGGGGCGGCAGTACCTAAGCCATACCTCTCCATTACTTCGTTTGAATGCGCGCATTGTGCATCTTTCAGCTCAACTTCATAACCCTAAACCCTAAAACCTAAAACCTTAAACCCTGGGTTAGGGTTTAGGGTTTAGGATTTAGGGTTTAAGGTTTAGGGTTTAGGGTTTAGGATTTAGGGTTTAGGGTTTAGGGCAAACCCTAAACCCATTAGCTCCAACTCGTGGGGCCCACCCGAAAGAGGCCCTGATGCCGAAACCTTGATCGCGGAATCCTGGCCTGGACCTCTGCCAGCCTGAGCTGATACGAAAGAACCCTTTAACCGGAAACCCCAAGCCATACACCATTTTAGATCCCCTTTAAGAGGCAGAGGCAACAGTAGTTTTTCCATGGCTTATTTCAGGTTCCATGTTACGGCTTAAGGGGGGCTACATTGCCACTGCCAAACTGGATCCAGGCATTTGAGATGTAGGGTCCTTTTTCTGGTGGTTGTGGCTGGGCATAGGATCCACTCCCCCCAAACTAAACTTTGAAAAGCAGCCTAGGTGGGTGTCTATGCTCTGTTTGATTGTCACTTATTCTGGCAAAACAGGCCCCTAAACCCTAAACCTAAACCCTAAACCTAGTAGAAACTCCATAGAACCCTATACAGACCAACAACAGCACCTACCTTAGCCCTGAACTCTGTGCAGCCAGCATCCCAGGACTCCGAGGCGAGCTCTGATGCCGCTTAAGCGTTTTTCCCGACCACTCGAGGTACCCAGACCCCCAAAGGGATCTAAAAATTAGATCCCCTGGAACCATATGGGAAATTATATGCGGATTGTTTAGGGGTTATAATGGGTCTATACAGGGGTCTGGGTACCACTGGCCAAGGACAGCAAACTTGCTCTCCAAGAAACCGATCTCATTTAGCTGGCTCCGCATGCGGGAGGCATCGTTTAGCAGTTGGTGGAAGGACATGTCCAGTCCATCCTGAACAGGTTGCGGATTGAGGGCTTGGCTGAAGACCAGCTGCAGGATTGAAGCCCTATAGTCCCCCTTAAGTAGACAGAATATGGGTTATATGGGGATCTTATTATAATATACCCAAAGCCATATTCTATCTACTTAAGGGGGACTATATCCTGTAATCTTGAAATGGTATTTGTAAAGTATATCTCGACGAAATAATCCCCTTCTCCTATAAAACCTCAAGAAGATTGCGGCGGATTTTTAGAAACCCATGTACTCCAAAGGGCCGTCTCTGTCTACTCGTCATAGACATGTTTGCTTCATCTGAAGCTACACGGTCTCGCTGACAAACGGCCTGCTTATCTCAGGATCGTCGCTTAAGACAACTCAGACCACACAACCTTCAACAGCAAGCCCTTCACCCAAAAACCTAACTTCCAGCAAACTCAACTATATATATATATATACGTATATCTATCCCCCTATAACCCCTTTAAAGGGACCCTATTGTTTGGGTCCTCAAGGACCCTTAGGGTAAACCAATTTTTTGTCGCCAGGCCTTGCGCTGCGCAACACCGGTGGGGCCCCGAAGCTCCTTGCTCTTTTCGTCGGCCTGGGCCTGCTCCTCATTCTGGGATGTGTAGAGTTTAAGGGGTTTAAGGGTTCAGGCTTTAAGGGCTTAGGGTTTAAGGAGTTGTAGGGTTTGAGGGTTTATTTTGGGGCGTTTACTACTGGACCCTAAAAAAGTTGCAGCGACCAAGGTGCTCCTCATCTTGGGAGATGAATGGGCCCCTACAGAATTTTAGGGTTTAGGGTAAGGCACATGGAGGGATCTAATCAAAGAACGACAAAAGTGCTCCTCATCTTGGGAAATCTTTTATCAAGAGGTCCTCGCCCGCTAGATGGTCCTCACTAGCGCTCCATTCGTAAAGTCTTATTACACATCTTCACCCACAAGCCAGGACTTGTCCCCATAATCCTCAACCCAAAGCGTTTTAGATTGGAAGATGATCAAGATATACTACAGTAGTCTCCATTTCATTTTCCAGTATCCCACCTGGAACTTTTTCCACAGCGCCTGGCCATGGGCAATCTCCTCGCTGGACTCAGGGTTGGAGATTTTCTTAGCTTCGGGGTGTAGGCGGCACCCAAAATCCCCGACCCTAAACCCTAAGTAGTAGTTT
>CAJNIZ010045433.1:208-25590 GCA_905231905.1 Symbiodinium pilosum
AAGGTGGGATAAAGGAAGGTGGGGCATAGGAAATGAGCTCCCATGTAGTAGAGTATATACTAAGGATCCTTTAACCCACCTACCTTCATCCCACCTTTTGAACCCCTGAGAGGGATTTGAGCGAGGTAGATTCGAATGGAGAATCACATAGAAGAGACAAAAGGAAAGTGACATAGAATCTGGGATGAGAAGTCGGTAACATAAGGATTATACAGAGGAACTATACGGGCCTGCATGATCAGAATAAGTTTTTGGGGTAGCAGTACACTATATACCGGCCTGCATGATCAGAATAAACTGTTGGGGTATCAGTGCACGATATTTAAATGTTCCGGGGACAGGGCATTTCTTGGAGGGGCCACGCTTTTCCCTCCATGGGGCTTTCAAGGACGTATCCAAAATCCGACCTGAAAGCGGGTGCGACTTATAAGCTACTTACTACCCAGCCCTCTAGAGGATCCAAAAAATGGAACCCCCTAACCCCCTAGTTTCCCCAACGTATTAATTTGTTCATATTGGGGGGGTTCCATTGTTTAGGGTTTAGGGTTTAGGGTTCCTTTAGGGGGTCTGGGTAAGTGTAGGGATAACTCCTTTATAGGTCCTGCAGGCTTGAGATTATGCTTTTAGGTAGGATGGGCTTATGGTTGCTAACTAGGTTACAAGCAACAGGTCCAAAGTATGGTATACTCAGATCCCCTATTAGAAGGCATGTAATGCACTTATTGACCAAACTCCACTAGCGCAAAACCCTAACCTCTGCATGAACACTACATACGTACTCATGCAAGTAAGCCCTGAACCCTGAGCCTTGTTTTTAGGCCTTGCGTAAGGTGAAAGGCGAATCCATGTCAGAGTCCACCTCTTCGGGGGGCTCCTGGCATTTTTTTGGAGGAGTTGACGTTAGGTTTAAGGTTTAGGGTTTAGGGTATGTAGGGTGTAGGGTTTCAGGGTTTAGGGTTTCTTCAGGGTTTCCTTGTTGCTGTTGTTGGGCTTGAAGTTCCTTGAAGGTTCATCAAGCCTGGTATAGACTAATAGCTGGGTTATACGCCGAATGAAGACAGCGGTAACTCTTACTAAGAGGGTACTAAGTCCCCATGACTCTCCAAGTATGAGTCCATTTCAGCGATTACAAGCAGTAAGCCAAGTTCTGTGCGTTACTACGTCTCGTGAGCCTCCAAGCACTTAATTGTAACTGCTTGGAGGCTCATGGGACATAGTAACCGTTCAGAGCTTGTCTTAATTGGGGGAATCCTTACAAGGCAATGGGGAGGGAGTACAAGAGTACAAGTGGGGTTTTCATGCCAAGCTATACATGGTTACCAGGTCCTTCGAAACTCCAAGCAAGGCTGCAGAAATTCTACGGCGCTTTTAAGGATCTGATAGGCTGTAGGGTTGCACGCATCCTGGTCTGAGAATATAGAAGATGAAATGGACAACTGCCTCAGCTGAAGTATGGAGTGACTTAGCGACCGGGACAACCTGGGACCTGGCTACCAAACCACCAGAAACAAAAATGGATGTTTCAAAAACATCCACTTCGCAGATACGGATCCTAAGCTGCGACAAATGGTTGTTGGCAAGCAACTGCTGTGTGGCTGGCTGTTGGGTAAAGCGGATAAGGCTTGAGTGTTTACTAAAGGAGCCTAAGTAGGACACTACCCTAAACCCTAAACCCTAAATCCTAAACCCTAAACCTTAACCGTTTCTTTGTGCAGGTCTAGGGCCGGCCATGAACCCTGAACTGCCATTACTGAGATCGGAGATGCAGCGCTAAGAGATTCATGCAAGAAAGTGTACATGCTTCTAAGCATACCTTACTTGGAGGGTTTGGGGGACTTAGTAAGTGGGCTAATAATGGGGATACCCATGGTCATCATATGGCATATAGGGGTGATTAACCTACTGTTAAAGGCCCCTGACCATCCAAGTGCTACTAGAATTCCAGGCTTTGAGCTCGCAGGGTCCTGCCTGAGTAAACATAGGGTTCAGGGTTCAAGGTTTAGGGTCAAAGAGCAAGCAGATTGCATGATCTACTAAAAAGGGGCACGCAGTAAAGTCACCACACCGTCCGAAGCTAACATGAGGCCCCAATATGTGTATGGAAGAACTACTAACGTTGTGGTCCTACCTTTCCTGTTCGAATATGGTATGAGGTACCTCAAGTAAGAAGTTTGCGGACGATGTCCTCGATCTTCAAAGCAGCTTTTCTGCAGCGTGAGACCTTCAACGATGGTAATCTTGGGGGTCGTTTGGTGGGGTGCTTAACGGATCTGAAGGGGCCAGCATCTTCAGCATCAAAGGATCCGTTTCTCCATGTAGGGTGTCATATGAGACGCTTAAAACCTTCGTCATGTTGAGGCCGGTCAAGGTCCTTCAAAGTGAGCAACATTTGGGGGAGGCTATAGGGATGCCCCCGAAAATTCAAAGGGTAGTATTGGGATAATACCTCAATAATGGAGAATGGAAAAATATTGCAGGACTTGCAATGGAAACTTGGATTATTTTGGGTTGTATTGGGATGACTTTTCACCTCCAGAGAAAATCCTAAACCCTAAACCCTAAACAATCTTTCATCCCCAGACATTCAGAAACTTGATGACGTGACGGTTCTTATCTGAAAACTTTATTATATGAGCCATAATCTAAACTCCTTAAAGGGGGGTTATATAGGGGATTATATAGGAGAGTACTATAGGGGTTATTAAGTGGGATAACAGGAGTTTAGACTATAGCTCATATGGAAAACCCAAGACCCCATAAAGACCATTGTCTTTTGAAAAGAAGGGTTTAGGGCTTCCATGTTAGCTTTGGGAGGGTTGAATCTCCATCAAGGTAGTCTGACCAGATCTTGACAGGCCAGATGAGCTACTGTCTAAACTCCTGGTATCCCCCTTAATAACCTCTATAGTAGTGCCCTATATCATGCCCTATATAACCTCGTTAAGGAGTTTAGACTATAGCTCAAATGAGTTCAAATTTTCGGGAGGTTTAGGTTGAAGGGTGGATAGGTGGCGATACATCACAAACCCCTCGCCCCAAAAATGCAATTCGAGGATGGGCTATTTGACCTTAAAGGGCCCCTTAATTTACCCTTATTCAGGTACTACTAGGGAATCTTAAGGTCTAATAGCCCATACTGGTACGAGGCGAGCCAAAAAGGACTCATGATTCGGAAGCAACGAATTCAGAACTTTGCTGGCTCGTGTGCCTCGTGCATGACCTCCTCTGGAATCTCCATAGCTACCTGCATCCAGAAGCACACCAGCATAGGGCTTCACGGGGAGTACTCCTGGATAGTGTATACCATACTATGAAGATTCAAGAGGGACAGTAATCAGACGGGGTGGTCCTTGGCAAGCCCATGATTGTTAGAGTCGTAGCAGGAATAGAGACGAGCAATTACCGCACTTCGAATGGAATCAAGGGTGGATAAACACAAGAAGGAGACCCTTCAATCAAGGGGCTACTTACAACAAAGTGCAGCCCTGAGGAGGAGGCATATGGTGCTTCCACAAAACAATCCCAATGTGGTTCTCAAATGCTAGGTATACCCCAAATGCTGGGTGCTCAGCTTACCCCTTAATAACAGGGGTACTCTTTTTCCAAGTGTTCAGCTTTAGTAAGGAGACACCAGAAAAAAAGGGGAAAAGGGTACTAGCGGGGTACCTAAAGTTAAAGGGTAATATTTGGATAATACCATAATAATGGAGAATCAAATGGAAAAATGGAAAATGCCATGGAAACTGTTGTTATCTTGGGTTGTTCTCTCATGTCTCCATTGGGTCTCCAGAGGCCCTCTCTGATGAGCAACTCTCGCATCGACTGTGTGGCACACTTGCCCAACCCTAGGGCCATCCTTCTGCAGATGGAATCTGAAACGTCAGAACCCGGGACCTCCCTCTGAATCCCTTAGCTTCTACATGAGGGTTTTAAAGGGGTTATTATATAGGGATAATGGAAAAGAAAATGCAAACTACTATTTAGGGTTTAGGGTTTCTCGAAATTAGGGATACCCTTTTGGGGGTCCCTATACTAAGGATTATAGTATATTAGGGTCTATATTGGGGTCTCTCTATTTTGGGAAATTACCACATACGTATCCAGAGAACACACTACCCCCTAATCCATCCATTCACCCCCCAAATTAAGCAAACAAGGAGGACAAGAGCACACCCACCTCGCAGGGCGGTGTCGTTACCACCTCAGCTTAGTTGTAGAACTTTGGTAGCCCCAAGCCCTCAAAACAGGGTCCTAATTTGTGGGTGGCGGTTATCAAACTTCTAAACCCTAAACCCTAAACCAAAACTTGTCTCAATATACCGTTTTTTGGGGGAGGCTTTTGAACTCTGTCTGCCATGGACCCTGGCAAGAAGCTATTCTTAGCAAAACACGAATTCAGTCCAGTAAGATAATATTCCTTATATAAAATACTATACCCCAAAAGTACCATAGTATCCCCAAATTAAATACTACTCACTTTTTTTTATCAGCACCCTAAACCTCAAAGCCTACATCTCTAGCTAACATATGGTTCACACGCTGGGGCGCTGCAGATTCAGGACTTTGGTTTAGAATTTAAGGCTCATACTCGATATATTATACAATAAGATCCCCATATACCCTATATTCCATCTACTTAAGGGGGACTATGGAGCCTGACCTTTGTTACGGACTCCTCAAGGGGTTTCAGGACACTGGGAACCCCTAACAAAGGACATTCTAAGACCCCCTTGAAACCGCAAGATACCAGATTGCATTTCTACCCAAATCTCTAAACCCTAAACCCTGAATCCTAAATCCCTAAACGCTAGGGTCTGGGCTGGGAATTCCTTAACTGATGCAATACGGGTATTTTGGTAACCCTGAGCGCCCCGATTTGCCTCCTTGAACGCAAAGCACTATCTTTGGCTCCTTATCTTGAGGGTTGGGGCTACCAAAATCCTCTCACTACCCTGTAAGACTGTAAGCGCTTTTACAAGCACAGTTTCCATTTTCTTGTCCTTTCTGTTTTCCATTTGAGTGTACATTATTGTTACCGAAACATCCTGTTGCCCTCAAGAACCGATCATCCTCCCAAGCCCCCAGTAATCCTAAACCCTGTGCCTTAAACCCTAAACCCTAACCCCTAATCCCTATACCCTAAACCCACATAATGGTAGCGAGTCTTAAGCCCAGATACTCGAAATCCCCAAACCTTCCAAATTTAGTCTAGAAGCCTACACCTGGAACCCTAAACCTATTATATAGCCTCCTTCCTTGATTTCATCTTAAGATTCACTCGACGCTGTAACAAATTTCCAGTGTTTTGGAGCGGAGGGGAAAGTCCCCTTAAGTAGTTAGAATATGGAGTATATGGGGATCTGTTTATAATATAGCCAAAGCCATATCCTACCCCTAAACCCTAAACCCTAAACTCTAAACCCTTAACTCTAAACCCTATAATATACCCACAGCCATATTCTATCTACTTAAGGGGGACTATAAGGCTAACAGCATGGGTGGGATTCTAGGGCTCAGGCGGCTAAGGCTGAGGTTTGTGGAATGATATTAGGGCTTTATGGGGAAAATGGAAAATCAAATGGAAACTACTACATTCTAGGGCTCATATGGGGGTTCTACGAGAGGTATATTGGGATAACGGAAGATAAGATGCAAACTACTTTTTAGGCTTTAGGGTTTAGGGTGGTGCAAAATGTGATATCCCCCACAACGAAAATTGAGGGACTAGGGCTAGGGCTCGTAACCTGTCAGGCTCCAGAAATCCTAAACTTCGACACTCTCACATAAGGTTCAGGGTTTAGGGCTAGCGCCCTGTAAAAGGGACAGAGGTGTTTGGACGGCCCCCTTTCAGCTTCCACGTTGGTCTGGGGGAGCTTAGATGTGCAAAGTTTGCAGGAAGGATTCCTCATTGAAAGCTACCTTTAGGTTTCAGGATTCAAGGGTTTAAGAATTTGGGTGGACGTCAAAATTATGGTCCCTTCTTTCATCCTAATTAGGGTACTCAAAGCGCGACCAGAATCTTGACAACCACCCATTTAGGCTGCAGGCTTTAGGAGTTAGGCTGCTAGAAGAATGCCGGAACCAATGCAAACCCTGACAGCATGCAAAACACCAAATGCGCACACCTCCACTTTGAACCGCAACCCTAACCATACAAAGCTCAGGATCACCTGTATACTGTAGTTTCCAGTTTCTTTCCATGACCCCGTATGATCCCAATATTATACCCCCATGTTATACCCCGATATCATAAATGCACTGCCAGGCAGCGGCGGGAAAGTCCGGAAGCTCTTCCTGTGCTTAGGGTGTAGGGCTTAGGGCTTAGAGCTTAGGTCTTAAGGTTTAGGGCTTTGGTGTTGAAAGTTGCGTCTGGACTTCACTTTGCTCTTTGCACCCAGTAACAACGAACATGTTATGTTCCCGGGAGTTTTGATGCTTCCACTAGGTTGTATTTGAAGAAACCTAGTAGAAAACTATACTTTTCAACTTTGTCATCTTGTTGCTAGAACTTGTACCTTGTCCTCTCGAGGGTTATGACCTTAGGAATACCTTCCTGGAAGCCCGGAATGCATCCTCAAGACTACACGCTCGACCAGAACACCGGCGCAAAGCCTGAATCTCCTGGTTTTGGGTCAGGGAACTTTAGGGTTGGGGGTTTAGGATTTAGGGTTTAGGGTTTGGGGTTTAGGGTTTGGGGTTTAGGGTTTGGGGTTCGGGTTTGGAGGGTTAAGGAACTTAAGCTAAGTTACTATCATAAGCAAACGCGAGTATTTACTACGTACCCATACTATGGTAACTTAATGTAAGTTCTTCGACAGCAACCCAGTATCAGCCACCCCTCCCCCCTTATATCATGTACTCCAGTCACAAGAGGTACTAAGAGTTGTCATAGCCCGTTGTATACCCCTATTATGCAGAATCAAATGGAAAATGACATGGAACCCTAAACCCCGTAAACCTTGTCTAAATTAAACCCCAAACGCTGGGTTGCGGTTCAGGAACTCAAAGTGTCTTACCATAATGGGTACATTTAGTAATTAACATGGTTACTCTAACTCTAAACTCCTGGTATACCCCTACTCTCCCATATGATCCCCTTTATAATCCCTTCAAGGACTTGACACTATAGCTTATTTAGAACTCTGCAAAGTGGCCGGGATCTCTTCCCCGCATTCATGCCGGGGCGTGGCCTGGTTCAGCGCCTCCACAGAACGGGCGTGAGCCATCAGGGGTTACGGATGGAGCGTTTTCAGAGGTATACGCAGTTTAGGGTATAGGGTTTAATGTTTTTAAAGGCTTTTAAGGTTTAGGGTATAGGGTTTAAATTTTTTAGGGGTTTTTAAGGTTTAGGGTATAGGGTTGAATGATTTTTTCAGGGTTTTAAAGGCTTAGGGTATAAGGTTTAATGTTTTAAAAAGGTTTTTAAGGTTTAGGGTAGCGATTTATGACTTTTTGAGAAACTCCCATACGGTAGTTGCCAAACATACCAGGGACCCCCATACAGACCCCAAACTGCTAGACTCCTTGTTATAGGGGCTCCCAAAAAGGTTTATAGGGGTATATAGGGTTCAGGGCATGAGGGTTTCCGTAACTGGACCTCCCGAATACCTATCATCACCACCCATATATCTTCATTATTTGTGGGTTACAGGCTGCTATTCTAGGTGCTTGGGAGGTCCAGGCAACGCAAAAAACTACTTAGAGGTTCAGGGTAATTGAAACCCAAGTAGAACCGGTACTTATAGCCCTAAACCCTGCACCCAAAAACCCTAAACCCTAAACCCCTAGTTGAGTAATCATCTTAGAGGACTCCAGGGGCTTGTAACTGGGTCATAGGTACTGAGCTACCCAGACCCCCTAAAGGATCCAAAAATGGAACCCCCTAATAATCCCCTAGTTTCCCAATGCAGTGCTGTGTTCATACTGGGGGGTGGGTTCCATTTTTGGATCCTTTAGGGGGTCTGGGTAAGGAATTGCTGTAAAGGCGAACATGGAACCCCTTGGACGATCGACATCTTAAAGGGAGAAATCCCAAGCCCCTAACGAAAACCTTCAACCCTCAACCCGAACCCTAAACCTTAAATTGTAGTTTCCATTCTCTTTTCCATTATCCCAATATATCCCCAATATTATCTTTATCTATCCCATCCAGTTTCCTCTGGGTTCCTTGTTCGCTTGGGGGAGGGTACTTGGAGGTTCATAGGACTTAGTAACTACCTATAACTGGGCATATAACCCGACTTATAACCACCCTAAATGGCCTTATAGGGATTACCCCAGTTATAAGTAGGGTTATAACCCCAACTATAAATAGTTACTAAGTCCCATGAACCTCCAAGTACTGATTGAGGGTCTCAGAGTCTCAGAGGCCTTGGGTTGAAATGTCGAGATTGCAGGGCTCACTACACCCTAAAGGATGCAAAAAATTCCCCCCCCTCTCCCAATATAAACCTATTACTACATGTGGGGAAACTCGGGGATTATAAGGGGCTTCCGTTTTTGGATCCTTTAGGGGGTGTGGGTAGATGACCCCCACTTAACATCACTTTGAAATATTGTGAACCCCTTTTAACCCTAAACCCTAAACCTTAACCTAAACAGAGGGGATTTTTGAAACACTTAAGAAAGGGACATACAGGGATCCTAGTTCAGGGCTTCAGATTAAGGTTCAGGGTTCAGGGATTTGGGCTTAGGCACTGGGTTTAGGGTTTAGGGATTAGAGTTTAGGGATTAGGCATTAGGGTTTAGGGATTTGGGTTCAGAATTTCTGGCTTTAGGGCCGCAGGCATTGGGGGTCGGGCATTTGCTCGTTCGGACTCCTTTGGGTTCTATGCCCGGCTTTCAGGGCTTAGAATTTGAGGTAAGGGGACCTCAAAGCCTAATTCCTAAACCACAAACCCTAAACCCTCATTCCCAAAGAAGAATAGGGTTTAGGGTTTAGGGCTTAGGGAGTTGTCTCCATCTTGCTTTCACTTTTTCTTTGAGCGTTTATGGGGTTGGGAGTTGTAAAATATGGTTGATAGGGTTGGGATGGGCTTGGATTTAAGGTTGAAAGGCTTACCTCATTGTTTCATATTTTCGTATTGGAACGGCAGTAGGAGTTGCGGAGTTGCAGAGGAGTTGGAGAGTTGGAGAGGCGGGGGATGGGGGGGGGCTGAGAGTCTTGGCAACATGGACCAAGACTCCCCTCCCCCCCCCCTCCCCCCAAGCAGTTTATAAACAATCCCTCTACCCCCTAAATCCTAAATCCTAGACACGCAGACAGTGGCTAAGCTAACTACACTCAGTGTATCAATGTATGCCTCTATGCCTATGCGCTGTGGAGCCTGGAAATCATTGCAAATTAGCAGATATACCATATACTATAATCCCTAACTAGTATGCTAAACATCATGAAAACACGTGTTTTCTGGACTTATGTTCACGACTCCAGGCCCCACAGCGCACCCTTCTGTTTTCTTTTACGTGCTTAGTCCCCCTGACCCTCCACGTAGGTCTAGACCCCATGTATCCCTGTACATCCCTCCTGTTCCTCTCTGTACATTTTTCATGGGACTTAGTAAGTACTTCATAGCTGGCCTTATAACCCTACTCATCATCCCCCTATGTGGCCTCACAAGGGGCTACCCCCAGTATAAATAGGACCATAACATGGGAAAGAAAATGGAAACCACTAGATGTAGGGTTTATAGGGATTATATGGGGTTATAGAGGCGTGTATGCCTGAAACTGCTGAGTTGCTACAAAGGAATACTTAAATGAAGTTACCTTTTCAATATGGGAATCTCGGATTTAGGGTTCAGGGGCTAAGTTACCATAGTCCGGGTATGTCGTAAATAATAGGGCTTGCTTATTAGAGTGATTTACTTCAAGTTCCTTAACATCAACCCAGACAACGCCCGGAAGGTTGAGGGTTTACGGTTTATGGTGCCAGGAGTAGGGTATGCAGCTTCAGCGTTCATAATTTCTACAAATCGTTTGTAGTTATCGGCGCTGATGATGGTGATCCGGAAGTTGTGCCCAAAACCTCAACCCTGAAACTTTTAAGACCAGTTTTCTAATCTTCCTCATACCATGTACGAAGAAGAGGAAGATAACGGCCAGCTGGAGGATGTAGGTGGCGTGCTGGGGTCAAATGTGCAAGGTGATAAAGGGAAGATGATGGCAAGGTGTATAAGTCAGGAAGGTTTAGGGTAATATTGGGATAATGGAAAAGAAAATGGAAACTTCCTGTTGGCCTTATCCATGGTGGCTCTCGTCCTCATGACCTGGGAGGCTTCCCAAATCATCTGGGCTTCCTATCGGAAGGACTGCTTCATCAGGGAGAGCCAAATTTGAAAACTTGCCGGTTTGCAGAAAGCTTTGGTCTGGCTGTACTTACACCCAGGAGCCGATGTCAAAATGGCCTGTCTCATTCTCCCTCCCCTGATCCCGAGCATTCTCAAGGCATAACTCGTGCCTCCTGCGCTTGCAGACATTACTAAGCCTAAACCCTAGATGGCCCTTTTATATCCCCCTATATATCTCTAGCCCCTATGGCTGTATATCCCTATGCATCCCTCTATACTTCTATACGTCCCTATCTGTCCCTCCTCATCCCTATATACCCCTATACCTGCCTGTACATCCATGGAGGGGTGTTCTCTAAACCCTAAACCTTAAACCGTGGGTACTGCCCCCCCTCACTAACCGTTTGATAATAATTAAAATATGGTGCCTGTAAGAGGACCCCTGTTACTGGGTGGGGGCAGTACCCAACTTAAACCCTAGACCCTAACCTTAGGGTTGAGGGCTGCGCCGTGGCCTCCACGGTTACTGGTGAGGCGGCATCCAGGACGGAGGCCTTGCCCCAGGCTCAGGAGAGCTTTGGAGGGTTTAGGTTTTAGGAATTTAGGGCTTAAGGATTCAAAAAATTAAGGTTTAAGGTCTGAGGGAGTAAGGTTTAGGGTTTAAAGGTTCAAGGTTGTAGGATTTGAGGTTTAGGGTTTATCATGCGTTCTCCTACTACTACCCTCATACCATGCCCTCCTAGACTCCCAATTAGCTAACCAGAATTAACTCTAATCATGATTTTTTCTGGTTTTGACCTGGCGCGGGTTTAAGGCTTTAAGTTTAAGGATGCTCTCTGAGGGCTTAGGAGGTAGAACTTAAGGCTTAAACTTTGGGTTTAAACCCTGCGGGGATGAGGCCAAAGGTGAAAGAAGTCTAGAGCAAAGGGACCTTGCTTTTGGGGCTTCAAAGTTGGGACTGGGGGTTTGCTAGATGGCCCTCAGTCATCTCTTGTAATCCCCCTGGAATAGCTACAGAACGCCCACAAATGTGTTCCTCTCGAGCAAGAAGCTGTGTGGGCGGGTTGTTAATCTTCCACAAAGAAATCTATAAAGAAATCAGGGGTATGGAGCTCCGTGCGGTGGCAAAGTCGGCTGCAGGACCGGCAGCAAGACAGTATTCGGCTGCAAGACAGTATGAGAGGCGGTCCCTGACTCCGTTCGTTGCCGTTTGAAAGCCCTCTCCAAATCGGTTAGCTGGCGACCTTGCTGCGCCACCTGATGCTGCAGATGTGCATTCTGATTTCTCAGCTGCTGGAGCTGCTGGTCTTGCTGGGCACTCTGACGTGTCACCTGGGCATTCTGATGTGCCAGCTGCCCACATCTGATGCAAGCTACCATCAAGGACTAACAGCGCAGGTTAAGTGTAGGGCTTCAGGTTGAAAGGTTTAAGGACATTTCCCTTTGAAAGTGTTTGCGTTGGAGCTACTAGGACTCTTATGGCTACCGGACAAGCGCTGCTTCAGCGACTTTTCCTGACATAATGGTGCACAAACACGAAATGATCATGACACATTGATGCTCGTCAGTTTAGCAACCATGGCGAGTTTGCAATCAACATTCTTTTTTTCATCTATAACAGAATACTGAACAACTATGCTAGGAGTGCCGCCCCCAAACCCCCAAGGTAAGGACCTTATGACTGTGATATGAGGGTTTCTCAAAATTAAGGGTACTTTTTGGGGGTCCCAATATTAAGGATTATAATACTTTGGGGTCTACATTGGGGTCCCCTTATTTAAGGAAACTACCATATGTCTCTGTGACGGTCCTTATAATGGGGTTAACCAAGCCCTCTTATGATAGTAGGGATCCCCCACCCGCTTCTACGACTTCCGCAGTGGTAAGCGCATGACGAAATGCGAGGGTAGGCTATACTATCTGAGAATGAGTTATAACCTGTTTGCAACTTTAGTCATTTCGCCCCAACAACAAACTCCCTTGATTGTAAACAGTCCCTAACCTATAGCTATACTATATTGAAAGAATTTCTTATGTGGGAGGCGGGGAGTTGGTATTAGGGGAAGCGGATTGGTGCTTTTCTAGTCGGCTTCTGGACTTCAACGCCAAAGGCTTTGAAAAGAGTCTGAAACCCCAAACCCCAAACGTTACCTGGTAGGTCCGGGGGGCTTAGTACTTCTGAAGCCCATACGTACCATTATCTAAACTCCTAGTATCCCCCTTAATAACCCCTATAGTAGTCCCCTATAGAATCCCTATATAACCCCCTTTAAGGAGTTTAGACTATAGCGCATATGATCAGCCCAGGTTTGCCCACTTACTCAGCCCTGCCCTGATCCTCCAAGTGGGTGGTTGTCAAAAATATGGTCCCTTTTTGAGTACACTAAAATATTAGGTGCCGTATTACAATAGGGATCCAAAAAGGGACCATAATTTTGACAACCACCCAAGTAAACGAAGCCTCATTTGGTGAATCGCCGCGTGACATCTCCTGGCTGCCAATGTCAGGGACAACTTCATGTGAGCTATAGTCTAAACTCCTTAAGGGATGGTTATATAGGGGACTATGTAGGGGACTACAAAAAGGGTTATTAAGGGGGATATTAGGAGTTTAGACTATAGCTCATGTAGGCATTTGCTGGTTGGATACCTGGGTTGCTGCGAAGGAATTTAGCGGCAACTACCGGAAAAAAACTAAAAAAATACAGAGTAAGTGATAGGGCTCCTTGAAATTGGTAAACCCTAAACCCTAGCTTAATTCAACTTCCTTCGTCGCAACCTGCAAGGTTCTGGTAAAGCTTTTCATAAGCGGCCCATCACAGGAGGGTTCAGAACTTCTTTAAAAGCCAGAACGAAACAGGTTAGATGGATACCGGTAATTTAGCAAATGCAGTATAAGTCGATGCAGTATACGTCGGGCATCAACTTTCTAGAGCCCCAATGACATATTTGTTGGGCTACAGTCCCTGGGCCCCAGTTACGCAGACCCCCTAAAGGATCCAAACAATGGAACCCCCCCAATATGAACCCATTACTACATTGGGGAAACTAGGGGATCATTAGGGGGTTCCACTTTTTTGGATCCTTTAGGGGGTCTGGGTAATTATCGTTTAGGGATCTAAATTTCCAAGCACTAGTGCAACACCCGAGTACCTTTCAACAACCTGAGCCAGGGTTCTTTCTGGGCAGGGCAATAAGTTAGGGTTTAAGTTTAGGGTTTAGGGTTAACATAAACACTTCACAACCAAACAACTCATTTCGAAGGACTACGATTTCAAAAATCAAGGTAAACGCATCGAACCACAAGTGCACAATTTGCAAGACGACAAAGGTTTTCGTTGACAGACCCAAAAATGAAGAACCCCACAGAACCATGCCTCAGCTGTCTCGACACAGGCCCAGTAATCCTGGACTGCAGGCTGAAGGGATATGAGATACAGTCTAAACTCCTAGTATCCCCCTTGATAAGCCCTATAATACTCCCTTATGTAATCCCCTACATAAGCCCCCTTTAAATTGTTCAGACCCTAGACCACCCTAAACCGCATTTAATCCCCTATACTCCTAGCATGCCCCTTAATAACCCCGATAAAACTCCCCTATATAACTCTCTACATAAACCTCCATTAAGGAGTTTAGACTATAGCAGACATAACGGATTTAGCTTGCCAGACCTGTTTAGGGATCTTGAAGGAAGCCGTCGAGTGAGTTGCTAAGGCAACTTGTCAAAGAGGCTCCAAAGCCTAAAACCTTTTGAGCCAACCCAAATCCTTATCTCATCAGGGGGTTGTTTCGTTACCCAACCCCAAAAACAAGGATTCTCCCTGCCTAAAGCAAGCCATCCCATACAATCCGCAATGATAATGCCTCTATTCCCTTTGAGGGTCCCTAAATCCTCATTATTAATTCCTCATTATTATGGCCCCTCACGTGTTAGGGTTTAGGGACCTGGTTCCAAAAGTTCACTTGCGGAGTCTAGCTTGGCATTCGGCTCACCCCTAAACCCTAAGCCTAAACCCAAACCCCAGCAAGGAATCAAGGTATGGATTCTCCGTGGTAGTTCCTGTAAAATCCCAAATCATATGATACTTCCCATTTTGTTTTCCGTTTCCGTCATTGATCTGTGTATAAAATCCCTATATAGCCCGAGCTTCGATTTCATTGCCCATTTCAATTCTTGAATATAGTAGTTCCCCTTGTGTTGTCCATTCCTGCTAACTAGAGGTCAGTTGGAGGAAAGCAAGTTGTCCGTGGAGATGAACGCGTACATTGGAGGGTCATAGGGACTTAGAAGTAGGTGAGGTTTGGGATCTAGGATTTAGGGTTCTTGGGTCTAGGATAAGGTTTAGGGCTTTATGGTCAGGGGAGGTTAGGAAGCGGGTGATAGTGGGGATAGCTGGACGATTACATGGCTGTCATGAGTCTACTTACTCCGTCTTCCCTACTCTTCAAACAGAGTACACTCGGGTTTTGGGTGTAGATGAATGTTCGGGGCTTAGGGCTTAGGCAGGAACAAGGTGCCTCGGCCCTCTTGGGAATCGCTGAAAGTATGAAGGCATATACTACTGGCTGTGTCTAGAGTCTTAGAGTCTTGGATGCGCTGCAAGGTGTCTCGAAGATGCAACTTGCAGTATGACCAGAACCGATGCATTGATTCAGTGAATTTTGGTATATCTTGGTTGCTCCGCTACCATTCCTCTCGCCAAAGCTTACATGGTCCGTCCCTTTAAACGGAAAGCATCCTTAATAAGGCACCTTTTAGGCTTTTACCTTAGTTTGGGGGACGTTACTTCGCGGATTCTGTAATGACTCAGAGTTTGAGACAAAGGGAATACACATATAATCGTTTCCGGATTCCTTTAGGTGGCAGGGATACCGCTACATGCATCAAACAGTTGAATAACCCCTATATTGGGTACTGCCCCCACCCAGCAACAGTCTATATGGTCCTATTAAGGGCTATACATAACCATAATATATTTATTATCCAACTGTTAGTGAGGGGGGGCAGTAACCAACCCCTATACTACAAGGAGCCCGAAGGAGAGACTTATTTGGAAACCTCCGCCGTAATCCCAACGTGAAAAACTTAAACACTACACTTAACATTCTAAACACTCCGTACCTCCCCACCCCCACCCAACATCTGCCTGCAATAGGATGAATGTTCAGGGCTAGATATCACCAGAACTGGGCATGGCAGCCTAGGCCCTAAACCCTTAATCCAACCTAAACCCTGAACCCTCAACCCAACCTAAACTCTAAACCCTCAACCCACTTGGAGGCCCATGGGACTTAGTAACTACTTATAACTGGGGTTATAAACCTACTTATAATTGGGTAACCCCTATAAGGCCATTTAGGGGGATTATAGGTAGGGTTATAAGCCCAGTTAAAAGTAGATACTAAGTCCCATGGGCCTCCAAGCAACCTAAACCCTAAACCTGGGCTGAAGGTTGATGGGACTCCAGGGGCCTGGTTGACCCTGATTGTATTGGAATGTACTATTGGGCTATATGGGGATTTCCCAAAATTAGGGGTACCACTTTAGGGGTCCCCGTAATAAGGATTATAGTATATTGGGGTCTATTTTGGGGTCCCCTTATTTTGGGAAACTACCATATAGGGAATCTACAGGGGTTTTATAGGGGTTACATACAGGGTGCATAGGCATTGCATAGGGCTTAGGGTTCCTTAAGCCCCAAACAATCACGGAACCAGGTTTTTCTCAAAGAAGAGGGTCACGGATATAGACGGATCTCGAGCTCTTCTGCTGGTCTCTATGAAGGATTGTCTGGTGTAATGTAGACCCATGATTGATAAACCCCTCCTTTTGAGGGCCTTAATCTTAGGATACCTATTATAATCCCAATTGAGGGGAGGAGGTTGATTAACTAGGGGTCTGGGTATTCGAAACTCCCGAACACTAAATCCCAAGCCTCAAATATCCGAATTTCGAATCTTAAGCCCTAAGACGCAACCCAATCCCCACCCCACCCCTTACCCTCCCCCTCCCTCCCGGCAGACACGAAGGAGCCAAGCGACGCCGACGCATGGAGACGCGGCAGGGGCACGGTTAGCCTCGCCTGTAGTCTCAGCCGCCCAGACCCCCTAAAGGATCCAAAAAATGGAACCGAACCCCCCCCAATATGAACCTATTACTACATTGGGGAAACCAGGGGATTATAAGGGGGTTCCATTTTTTGGATCCTTTAGGGGGTCTGGGCAGGGGTTAAGGTTCAGGAGTCTTTGTTTGGAGTTTTGCTTTGGCTATCTTGAACAGCTATATGGCGCTTTAGGAATTATGTAGGGGTTATACTAGGAAAAATGAAAAAGAAAATGGAAACTAGGGTTTCGGGTTTAGGCTAGTCTTAGCCAGGGTTTAGGGTTTAGAGTAACTGGGGTTTCCCAAAATTAGGGGTACCTATTTTTGGGGGTCCCCGTCATAAGGATGGTAGTAGTGTGGGGTCTATATTCGAGACCGAGGAGCTACCAACAAGCAATTTAGGGGGGCTTATAACAGCTTTCAACGACTCATGAGTCTCTTCAGCTATCAAGTGTCTCAGGGTTGTACCAGAGGCATTGTGTCCCTGTCCTTTAAAGGAACAACCAAAGATCACATCGTAAGGGCTTCATTGGGGCAATGTTAGCTGAGACTTTTCGTCGTCTTTGCAAGGAGGCTTACGATAACAAGAGTTACGGATTAGGGTTTAGGGTTTAGAGTGGGCTCGCAGAAGTAAGCATTCAAGGTTTAGGATTGGCATTCATGGGCAGGGGGCTTAATGTCAGCGCTGCATTTTTTTGCATAGGTTTTACAACGGAGTCAAGTGATGCCTGCGAGCATGGGTGTTTGGGAGTTTACCGCAATTTCAGCACGAGAGTTCTCAATTGCTTTATTTCGGGCCTGTTTTGGGGAGGTGGATCAAGGGGAAAGCATATGATCCCATAGTTGAATGAGCTCTAAACGCTGTGCAGCAAGCACTTCTAAGGGCACATGGGTGGTTGTCAAAATGATGGTCCCCTTTTGGATCCCTATTATAATACGGCACCTAATATTCAGGGTACCCAAAAAAGGGCCATAATTTTGACAACCACCCACATAGTCTTTAGGGTTTAAGTTCGATCATCTATGGTTTGCCAGTGCTGGGGAAGAGGGGGGGCAGGGGAATAAACAGGACCCGTTATGGGGGATCATATCGTGGTTGATCAACATTCCTGCTCTCAAACAAGCTAGGAAGCACCCGGCGCTCGTTACATGGCTTGGCAATGCTATCCAAATCGCAAGCCGCCTCGCTCCATGACGGTGTAACCGCCTCGCTCCATGACATGTGAAGGCCGCCGTCCCGCTCCCAGAAGTCTTGTGCTCGTAGCACACTAGGATGCAATCGGCTTTTGCAAAAAGTCGATCTCAAGGAATGCATCCAGAGTTGCTGAAACAATCTTCAGCGCCAGAGCGGGTGTGACTCGGTAGACAACACCATATGTTATGCAAGAGACCTTGGGATCAACTCATATAGAGGGATTAATGTAGGGTTCCAGTCCCCCCACTCCTCCTTCAGCACCAGTAACTTGGAAGTTGAGGGTGTGGGGTACTCCGTTGAGAGTTCTTTAAACGTCGAAGCAGATTCAAGAGGATCATAAGCCCCACCCCTCCCCAAGATTTTAGGGTTCAGGTTTTGGGTTTTGGGTTTAGGGTTGCCTTGCAATGGACACTCTCGGGAGCCTAGTGGCCTGCTACCCTGTGCCTGCTGCTTCCAAAGGGACAAGTGAACACGATCATTGAATCATGACGGTCCTGAAGAACCTTCCCAGTACAGAGGATCACAATAATACTAATAACAATATAATAACAGACATAATGGCAATAAGGGTAATAATGGTAATAACAGAGATAGCAATAATAACAGTAATAAAAGTAATAATAAAGTAAGTTCCTACATTAATCCTAGGGACTCGTAGGACGTGCACCACCTGGTACCCCACTGTCCACCTAGACTCACATCAAGAAGGAGTATGGCCTCAACGCTAGTGGGGTACCAGGTAGTGGACGTCAAATGAGGTTCCAGGGATTAACGGACCCTAAACCCTAAACCGTAACCACCCCCTGAATCAGCTCTAAGTATCATAAGGCTCTTTTGGCCCATGTTTTGGATTTACTTGTACACTAATATTTTTCTAAGCAACCCTATGTACATTCACCAAAAAGCATCATGAACATCCTGCTTCCTGTAGGGTCTTTATTCTAGGGACTCGGTCAGCAAAATCCTGTCATTGCAGATGGCCAGTCTCCTGGTAAGCTACTAGGTCGTAAAGAGTATGCTTGAAGGCTCATGGCATGTAGTGACTACAATTTTTACAGGGGTTACACCCCTACTTATAATCCCCCTAGATCGCCTTGTAGGGGTTACCTCAGCTACTAGTAGGACTTTAAGTTCAGTTATGAGTACTAGCTAAATCCCCAAAAACCTCCAAGCAAGTCTAAACCCTAAACTCTAAACCCCAAAACCCTCCAAGCAAGTCTTCATCAGGAGCCAGTAGCAGCAACCCAGTGACTCAGTGGTCAGGTAACTTGTCTTCTGGACGAACCCACAGAACACTCATACATCGCAAGCTCAACCTTGATCCTAATTTTAAAACAAACCCCACAATGAGCCACCCCACCCTAAACAGAAGCACATTGAGCTTGCGCAGTTTATAGGATGAGATGTCTCCTGTTGGGCTAAGGAAGCCAGCTACTTATAAACTATCCACCTGTCATGGGTTTTTACAAAACCCTGCTTGGAGTGTCAGGGTGACTTAGTAAGTATCCTTACTGTAACCCCTAAGAGCCCGTTTGTTCCGTTATTCACATACTTACCAAGTCCCCCTGACCCTAAACCCAAAGCCCTGGACCTACTAACTTGCCAGAAACCAGGCAATCCCTAAACCCTAAATCCCTAAATCCTGAATCCCCCTAAATCCTGAATCCCTAAATTCCTACATGCTGAATCCCTAAATCCCTAAACCCTTAATCCGCAAGAGAGCGACTCAAATCTGGAAGGGTTGTCTGCCCAGCCTAGGCATGACGTGGAGGTTTCTGGGACTGAGCTGTTCGTCCAGGTTTCGGGTTTAAGGGTTTAGGATTTAAGGGTTTAAGGGTTTAGGGTTCAAGGGTTTAGGGTTCAAGGGTTTAGGCTTCAAGGGTTTAGGGTTTAAGGGTTTAGGGTTCAAGGGTTTAGGGTTTAAGGGTTGAGGGTTTAAGGGTTTAAGGGTTTAAGAGCTTTCTGGGACTTAGCTGTTCTCCCAGCCCCATCCCTTAGGTGGACACCCCCACCCAGCAATAGTGACGCTCTTGGGATAATGGTGATTAAATTAGTAGGGTCCCCTCATATGTCTATTCATTCTACTACTCTTACAGGGTGGGGGTCCACCCCCATTTAAGCTTTAAAAGGGGCTTGGGGATATGGAAGGATATCTAGAGACAGATAGGGATATGTAGGGTTCTAGCCCCATCCCTTCTATGATGTGTAGGATGTTATTTTACAAATGTTCATATGGACATCTCCGGCTTAGGCTTTGGGAGGTTCCTGCTACTCAGTAGGTACTTAGACTCAAAATCCTGTTGATATTCTCCCGGAATGGCCTGTAAAGGTTTAGCCCCAGTACACATAGGTTTATTCCTCAGGAATGAGAAACTTTCCCACCCTTTTCCACTGGTCTTCATTGGCTTTGTGCGAGGCAACATGTTTTTCAGCTGAGTCCTCACATCTAAGCCCATGGTCACGCGTTAAAGGGGCTTCCATAGGCGCCTACAGATGAAGTTCACGGCAAAACAGAAACTCCCGAGTTTCAAAATGGGGTTTCGTTCTATTGTTCCTTTACACGCGGCTAAAGCAACATGGGGCTCCCTCCTACTATTCCTTTAGAGGCAGTAGGCGAACCTTTGATATCAGAGCACTGAACTTGGGGAACAGAGAAACAACCCCCCGATGTCGGGAGGACTGTGTTCCAACAATAATGGTCTAATGTAGGGGCCTGAGCAATTAATTTCGACAAGGTTTCGGGGGGCACATCTTACCTTGGTGATTTATGGATTACAAGGGAGTAAGCTACAACTAGGGGCGGGGGGGGGTTGTTGTACGTTAGTAATCCACCCCACCGCAAGAACATGTAATGTTAAGGGGGGTGGGCTAGGCTGGAATATTCGGGAAAGGGGACTGCTAGCACCATTCTTTCAGAGGTCTATTCTAGGCTGGCTATAACCCTACTCATTATCCCCGAACTGCCCTTCAAAGGAAAGTGAGTCCCACGAACCTCTAGGTAAGGCCTATGTCCTGGATATTTCATCCCTTGAACTTCTCTGGAAGGTATGTAGTCCCAGTTTCCGTCTCTTTTTTGTTTTTGTATTTGATTCTCCACTATTGGGGTAGAACTTTGAGATATCCCTAACCCTAAATATCCTTTGAAGTGACCCAGCATTTCCATCTCATGTCAGGGCACTGAGACCTGAGTCCTGACCTGGTTCATATATCGAGTTTCTCAAAACACAGGAGTTTAGGGTTTGGGGCTTACCCAACATTAGGGGCCTCTGTAGGCAGGATTATAATCTTTTGGGGTTCATATTGGGGTCCCCCTAATATGGAAATTGCTACATGAACTCCCCAGTGTCCTCAGGGATGTTTTTGGCCTTTTAAAGGGATGGATGCGTTTACCAGGCGTATATGAGCTATAATCTAAACTCCTAGTATCCCCCTTAATATGCCCTATAGCAGTCCCCTATATAATCCCCTATATAACACCCTTTAAGGAGTTTAGACTATAGCTCATATGTAAGTGGGCTATAAAGCGGCTTCGAGTCAGGACAACCAGGCCCTAAACCCAGTAACCTGGTAGGCCCCTGGGATATCTAATATTTTCCCTAATGGCTATAACAAGGGAACCCTATATCCTAATATTTTTCAAAGGGTTTTAGGGGTGAAGCCCAGTAACCCTGAATTCTATGCCCAAGGTTGCAAGGTCTTAGTCCTGGAATCAGCGATAAGGTAATTTCCCAAAATTAGGGGTATCTTTTTAGGGGTCCTTATACTAAGGATTATAGTATTTTGTGGTCTACATTGGGGTCCCCTTATTTTGGGAAACTACCATAAGTGTCTGGAGGGGTTTACGGATTTTAGGGTTACCCTAGACCCCACACTGGTGGTTTGCAAGTTACGGCGGCCCCTCTTGAAGGATCTCATAGGAGATATTGAAAGGGATCCCTACATAAGGACTCGTGCTGCAAGTCCACATCTAGACTCAAAACATTGCGTGAATGTAAACCTTAACCCCCAAATCCGTAATCTAAACCGCCCGAAGCTGCAAAGAAATGCCACCTGCAGGAAAAGGGTTGAGGGTTAAGGCTATGGTTCATGCTACCTTGAGTTCATATCAAAATACATCATCTGCTGAATCACATGCTCAAACTTTGCGGCCCCAGGGACACAGTTGCTGCCGCACGAAACGACGCAACCGTCACTGCGCAAGAGAACCTCAACAGTTCGGCCATCGAATCCCATAGTAGTTTAGAGTTTAGGGTTTAGGGTTTCCCCAATATACTATAGTATATTCCACTCTCTTTTCCATAATCCCCCACATACCCCCAATATGCTATAGTAGTTTCCATTTTCTTTTCCGTTATTCCCAAACAGACCCAAAGCTCGACCTAGAGTAGACTTCTTACCATAGAAACGGGGTGGCCCACAACATGTATTTGTTGAATTTCCTTCTGTTTAGACCCCCTAAACCCTAAACCCACTAAACCCTAAACCCTAAACCCTAAACCCATTCCTCCACGTAAACATCAAAGCCATCATTCGGCGCCAAAATCATTCCATAGGCTTGAGCTGGGTTGGCCCCTAAAACCCCTTGAAAAATGTTAGTATATAGGGTCCCTTATTAAAGCCATTAGGGAAAATATTAAATATCCCAGGGGCCTACCCAGTTGAGGCATTTTAATTGTTTAGGGTTTAGGGTTTTAATAGAGGCGAATCCAACACATTTTGGCAACCAGCACTTCCTGTCAGTGGTCTTTACAGTGAAGCCTTCTTGGGTTGCTTGTGTTTTACAGTGCAAGTTTTTGTCAACGCGGTTCGTGTTTCTTGGGTGCTGGAATTGCTATAACCCCTATGTAACCCCTACAGAACCCCTATAGATCCCTATATACATCCCTATATAAATCCATTATAGTAGTTTCCATTTTCTTTTCCATTATCCCTATATAAATCCCTATAGCTCATCCAATCATCCTGCAAGCTCCTAGAGAGAGCCCCCTAGAAACTACATTTGGGTGGTTGTCAAAATTATGGTACCCATTAGGGTAATATATTAGGGTTATATTGGGGTTATATGGGGGATAATGGAAAAGAAAATGGAAACTACTTTAATGGGTTGTCAAAATTATGGTCCCTTTTTGGATCCCTATTCTAATACGGCACCTAATATTTAGGGTACCCAAAAAGGGACCATAATTTGGACAACCACCCGTATGATGAAGTATAAGCCTAGCGTCATTAAGACATCTCTTTTTAAACAATTCCTGCAGGCATTCTCCAAAATCCTAATACGTGCCAGCTTGAGCTTGCCTACAAATGTGACCAGATGGTAGTTTCCAAAAAAAGGGGACCCTAGACCTTAACATACTATAGTCCTTATTATAGGCCCCCAAAAGGGTACCCTTAATTTTGGGAAACCCCCAGATCAGTGTGCTTTTCAACTTATTTGGAATGCACCTTCTCTCATTCCCCGTGCCCTTGTCTTTTGTGAAGAAATTCATGCTCGCTTCTTGGTTTGCCCTTCTCCTTACATGGGGTTAGGGAATTAGGGAATATATTCTATAGGGGTTTCATAGGGTTGTATTTCCTTATTCCTTACTAACCCCCAGTAAGTGTTTCACTCTCTCTCGCCTTTTGTCCTGGGTCCCTTTCTTTCTTCTCCATACGAGCGCAGCTGCTGTCAAACCCATCAAAGGGTCCATGTAGTCATATGGTATATACTTGGGCTTTCAAGTAGGTATATGGGAACTCCTTTGGGCCCTAAGTATATACCATAAACCTACATGGACCCTTTGGGTTTGCCAAAAGTAACAAAACCAATGAAAGGTTTTAGTCCCCTCCGAAGCCTCCTCCTCCCCCTCCTCCTGAATCATCTCCTAAACCCCATCCCAAACAGCCACTCACCCGAAACTCCTATGTACAGCTCTCTTTTCATAGGCATATCGGCTACTCTGGATAACGGTGAGCCCTGCAAACTTGTGGAATGGGTTTGCATGAAGCCAGGCTGCCGTATGAAGAGCACCAGCGGCAACAGCCAAATACCTGGCCACTTCAATGACCATTGAGGGGTTTCCGAAAATTGGGGGTACCTTTTGGGGTCCCTACAGGAAGGATTGCAAGATTCTGGGGTCTATATTGAATTTTTTTAGGGTTTGGGGTTTTAGGTCATTCCCCCTTGCAATTCATAAAGCCTCTTTAAGAACAGTTACTCGGAGTGGGAATTACCCAGCCTATATAGAGGTGGTTTCGAAGGAAGGGGGGACAATCGGGAATACACTTCCTTGAAGGCCGACTCTACCCAAAAAAGGAAACGTGCCATACGACTATTTTGGGAACATCGTGAACAACTACCATACGCATGGCTCAGGGTTCAGGGTCTTGGGGTTCCCTTGAGACATCCATACTGGTTGAATCGGTAATGTTCTTTGGTGGCATAGGCCTAAAACCTAAACCCTAAGGCTTGACACTTAGAAATAAATGCTAAGTCCCATGAAGTGCTCAGTAGAGATCTCAAGCATACATGAGCAAGATTTGCTGTGTGGTGGTTCAGCCAAATACTGGTTGACCTGGACTTGAGGCACAAAGTTGGGTAGCTTCCCCCAAAAATGAGGGCACAAAGCCGCACGAGTGGTGTTTGTTGAGCCAGGTAAGGTTACATTCTTCTTCAGGTTTATGGTTTAGGGAAGTCCTTCAACCGAAAGAAGAGGAGGATATTGTCTTACTTGCGATTGGGGCTATACTGTCTGTAAACGGAGTACCATCCATTCCTTCAGAGCACGCAGCAAACATCTAATGGTTGAGGATTCAGGGTTCAGAATATTTGATTCAACTGTATGGTTTGGTTTGTTTTGTAGACTCCATCCCCCTAATATTAAAACACCCGCCCCCACCCCAAATGTCGAGTGTTTTCAAGTGGAAGTCCTATGCATGTGGGGGGCATGTTGAATGTTCGGGGCATTGAGGTTTGAGGCGGAGAGTTTACGATTCAGGGTTTGAGGCTTATGGGTGCTGTGATACGTAGGGTTCATGCATACAAGGTCATTAGGAATTTTGTCCGTCAACAGAAGTCTCATGGGGCTTCGAACCCTAAACGCTAAACCTACGTTCAAGGCTACATTCAGCAGATCTGGGTTCCTGTACGAAGGATCCACTATTTGCGTGGAAATTCGTGTTTTTCTTTGGGGAAGGGATGCACGACGCATATATCTATATATATACATATATATATACATATATATATATATACATATATATATACATACATATACCCTGAACCTTAATGTAGACCCATGATTAATAGACCCCCTCCCTTTAGGGGCCTGAATTTTGGGATCCCTATTATAATCCCTATTAAGGGGAGGGGGTTTATTAATGACGGGTCTACATTAAACCGTAAAAGCTTAAGCCTCATGCCGTATCCCTGAACTCTGGCTCCGACGACTGCCCCCCCAGCTTTCAAATACTCCCAATCTCAACCGAGTAGTGTTTTCTTTGGTGGTTAAAGCTAGTAAGATACTATTCCTTATATAAAACACTATACCCCAAAAGGAGGATAGAATCTTACTCTATATTGGGTACCATAGTACACCCAAATAAAATACTACACAAATAACCCCTATATAATCCCAGTTTCCATTTCATCTTCCATTTTCTTTTCCATTTGATTCTTGATTATAGGGCCCTAAACCCTATAATGGGTACCATAGTATCCCCAAATAAAATACTACTCAGTTGCCGGCCTCCGGGAGTCAGGCGGCGTGCCTGTCTGTGCTGCCGCGGTGTTCTGGTAGCGCTTTGGCCACAC
>CAJNIZ010045433.1:25690-40011 GCA_905231905.1 Symbiodinium pilosum
CTAAACCCTATAATGGGTACCATAGCACACCCAAATAAAACCTAAACCCTAAACCCTAAACCCAAATAACCCTAAACCCTAAACCCTAAACCATAGTACACCCAAATAAGATACTACTCAACCGAGATGCTCCAAGCCCTCCTCGGGGATGGGAATCTCGCACTGCCTCAGACTCACTTACTGGGCTTCTGGGTTGGCCCCTAAAACCCCTTGAAAAATATTAGTATATGGTAGTTTCCCAAAATAAGGGGACCCCAATATAGACTCCAGAATATTGTAGTCCTTATTATAGGGACCCCTAAAATGGTACCCCTAATTTGGGGAAACTCCCATATAGGGTCCCTTATTAAAGCCATTAGGGAAAATATTAAATATCCGAGGGGCCTACCCAGGCTTTCTCGGGGTTATAAACCAATCTATAAGTCCCCTGCATTGTGATATATGGGTTGCCAGACTGACGACTCGGATTATAATCCGATTCGTCAGTAGCTATTTCATGCCACGGCGTGTTTGGGTTTTTAGGGTCAAGGGTACGCTCTCTCGGGTCGCTTTGGAAGTTTGTTTGGGTTTAGGGTTTATGGTTGATGGTCGTCTCCTCCACATTGATTGGGAGCCGTGAAAGGCTTCCTATGAAGACAGAACCCTATAGATTGGGTACTGCCCCCCCTCAGTAACAGCTGGATAATAACTATAATGTGGTTATATATAGCCTCTAATAGGACCCCTAATAGCCCTAATATAGACTGCTAGTGGGAGGGAGTCCTCTTGGAAGGTGCCTGCGCAGGATTCCAGGTTTTTGAGAAATATAGGGGTACCATTTTGGGGGTCCTAATAATAAGGATCATAGTATATTGGGGTCTATATTGGGGTCGCCCTATTTAGGGAAACTACCATATTGTGCGCACCCTGAATCTGCAACCCTCGACCTTAATGGGTCCTCAGTAAGAGAATTAAAAGGAAAAATGTGACACACCCGTGCAAATTCATAAAGGGGATGAACGGTTTTTTGTATGTTGACTGTCTCTTCGCAGAGAGGGAGGGTAAGGTCACTCTCCAGTAGGTTTTTTTTTACTCAGTCTACTCCCAAGCACGTCGAGCAATCGGGCTATCTTCCACAAGTCCCACCTTCTCCTGTTGCCTTTCATTCCGTGGACTTGATACCTGATGTGATTCGGACATGGAAGGAGCCCGGCCCCGCGTCACAAACATGAGGGTTTAGGTTTTTGAGTTTAGGGTTTAGGGCCTTCTGGGCATGCAAAGAGTGGCGGCACGCATCGACAGGTAGGGCAGTCTTGCTCCGACAGCCTCAGCCACATGAAGCGTAGCACATATCAAAGTCTAAGTGCTTTTGCCATTTCTGGCATGCTTCCTTTTGAGATGTGTTTACATGTGGGTGCTGCTTATGGCAACATGTGCCGCGACTGGTGGGACTTAGATGCACTGATGCATCATCGAGGTGTGCCGGTATCAGAAGCACGACCACGAGAAGCCAAGACATCCACATCCGAGTGTTTCCTTGCTCCCGTCTCGTTTCATTGAACAAGACATCGAAGGCGCAGTTCTTTCCACCTTCACCAAGGGGCGCTGCTGTGACTGAACCCTGGCAGTCACACCACAGCATCCGCAATACATGTCACTTAGACTTGCATGTTCCGAGCGGGCGAAACAAACATACTGAGCCCCGCAACGAAGGATAGCTGCAGAATCTGGACACTGCGAACTGCAGCCTACACTTCCCTTGGATCCCTACTTGCAGCTTCATGGGGCCAGAACCTGCAATTACACGGGGCTTATAATTCTACAGATAATCCCCCTTAATGGCTTCAGGGGGGTTATCCCAGTGATAAGTAGGGTTCTCACCCCAGTACTAAGTAGCTACTAAGTCCCACGTGCGCATCATTTTAAGAAACAGTCATACAAGCCCTTTGTCTGGGTACGCTTCATGGCTCTTTTTGTACTTGGGGCAGGCTAGGGCTGTGTAGCAATTGAAGACACTAAATCCCAAATCCCTACAGCCCTATGCCCTAAACCTTGAAAACAATCCCTCTAGCAACCACTATATAATGGCAATTTCCGCTTCGTTGTCCATTTTCTTTGCCATCTGATTGTGAGTTACGCGGGGTAATATCCCTAAAGCCGAACTGTTATCCCCGCCCTAAATTTCCATGGTTAAGGGATCCAAAAGTAAGGGTGCGGATTTAAGGGCACAACCCTAAACTCTACACCCTAAACCCTCACAAAATACTAGACCTTAAACCAAAGCAACTGATATGGGTTGGGGGTTTCTCATCCGCAGAACCCCAATTCATGTTCGGAGATGAGGAGATCGTATGGGTCGCCCTCACCTAGAGTAACCTGTTTACCTATAAGGAATTGTTTTGCACATACTATTTTGTTTCCTTGTTAGGCTAGAACCCTAAACCCTAAACCCTAAACCCTAAACCCTAGAAGAAGTACCCTTAGGAGAAACTCTGGGGAGCTCCCTTTTGGAGACGTTATTCTCACTGAGACGCCCGTCGCTGTTCTCGCCAAATGCAACAGCCTCAGTTCTGGCCATGAACGAAAAGGCATAATGCTATTTCGGGCCTAAGGTAGAGAATGAAGGAATGGAATATAAGGGTTTAGGGTTACCTCCCACTCCCTAATGGCAAACATGGCAAACATTCTCCATATGATGCACTGAGTTGGCTGTTTATGATTAAGGAATATTGGGGAGGAAATGTAAGTGCTTCTTTAGTACTCCATGTCCTAGCAACCACCAGTTTGGGCTTAGCTAGCGAAGCCCCGTACCCTTTATGAAAAGGTAAAGACACCAAAATCTAAGCGACCAAGCCTGTCTTAAAGGTGAGTAGGTTACCTCCCAAAATAAGGGGACCCCACTATAGATCCCCAAAGACTATAGTCCTTATTGTAAACATCCCCAAAAGGGTACCGTAATTTTGCTAAACCTCAGGATAGGTTACTCCAGGTGGACCCCCCCAGTCTGTAACAGTCGTACAACAGGAATAAGAGGACCCTGTCATAACCACCATCCTCCCTTATAGCCGAATATAGTCGAATGTTCACCATTGCTGGGTGGAGTGTCCACCTACAGGATACCCTAAGCCCTCAGCCCGCTGTATAGGCCACAAGCGAAAACAGGAAACTTGCCCAAAACCCAGTCAGAACTCCTGACCTGAACCCTATACAATGTGACAATGTGTTTTAACCCTTTACCTTGAAAAAATGGATACCGCGGATAGCTGAGGATTGTAGAAGTTTCTTCTGCAGTTGGGTTACTTGGCTGGTACCAGCGCCCTTAAGAATTCTTCTAAATTCGAAGTGCCTGTGGAGAAGCTCTCATATTTGCAGATAGAGGAAGCTTTGCGTCCCCGAATTTACCCTGTTCTTTAGGGGACCCCCCACCCTGTAATAGTGGTCTAGTAGGAATATAGTAGGACCGTAGTATAATCCTCATTGTCTCTTATAATCACTATTGCAGGGTGGGGGGTCCTCCCAACCTACACTCTTATAACCAAGCAAAATTGCAGGACTTAAGAATCACAGATAGCCATGTTCTTAGGCGCATACCTTGCGCACGTGACCTTGACCAAAAGCCCGCATCCCTTTTTTTGACGACCTTGGCGGCTAACTGGGCCTGTGCCCCTAGCGATTCCCCCTGAATCAACTCATAAGGGCCACCCTAAACCCTACACCCTAAACCCTAAACCCCTAAACCCTAAACCCTAAACCCTAACCCCTAGGGTTCAAACTCCAATTAGAAGCAGCTACAGCATCCCATGGACCTCCAACCATGAAGCTATCGAAGCCCTACACCCTGCATATGATACGCGGTTTAGGGTTTAGGGCTTTAGGGTTTAGGGTTTAGGGTCCAGGTACCCATATAGTAGGTTCTTGGGTTATAGATAGTATAAGTTTATATAGGGAACCAGGGACAGGAACCCAAAAAGTAGGTAACTGGGGCTTCTAGGGTAGGATAATGCATACAAACCCTTAGGGATTATGGAAAAGAAAGTGCAAACTACAATGATTTACTAGGTAAAAACACAGACATATGTATACACACACATATATATATATGTATATGTATATGTATATGTATATGTATATCGTAGCAGCGTACAGCCCGTTACCCCAAGTTCACGAACCTCCAAATATGCAGTTGAGTTACACAGCCATCATCACGAAGCAGCACCTCCACAGCAACCAACTTCAGCTTTTCATCTTTGCGAAGGCCATATATAATTTTGCCAAAGGCATATATAAATAAATAAATAAATATATATATATATATATAAAGGGTTCTCCTCACCTCAGCCCCCGCAAATAAGGCCCTATGAATATCATGTGACCATGATAGGGTCCTGACTTTGAGGCCTGGGGCTAACAAATTTCTCTCACTAATACAAGACTGCATACTTGCAGCTTCCCCAAGGGTCCAGCTATGCAGGGGCATGCAGAACCTTGAGCATGAACAGTATCAACTATCAATAATCAAAATCGGGCATGGGTAGTCTACCTGGTCAGCGCACACCACGAATGAATAATAGCAGGACTATGTCTTTCGATTGCTCAGGGGCGGAGGAAGAGCAATACTGCCCTAAACCCTGAACCCCAAAACCTAAGCCCTAAACCCATCCTTGTTCATGCCAAAACCATGTTTACTCAGATATATGACTTTCTTGGAGTACGGGGGTTTTCTAGGGACCTGAAAACTGCCTAAGAGTTACAATGGGGAGTCCTTGATTGGTATTATGTAGGGTTGATTTGGAGAACTACCTTCATGTGGGGTTCTTGATCCGGGAAGACTTTTGGGGCTAAGGAGGTATAGCGGCTACGCAAAGGTTCCTTGTGATTTTTCTCATGGTTTAGTTGGGCTTTTGGTAGGTTGTGGGTTTAGGCATGAAGGTTTTGGAATGCGGACTTTTAGGGTTACGTTTGGGGACGACGGAAGCGCTACTGGGGGTCCGATTAAGGATGTTATATGTCGATGCACTGCCACATCCTGGACTCCGCTCATGATTATTTCGAGGTAGGCTGCAGACGAATCCCGACCGCACATCCTACTAAAAAATCATGCGCCTGACAAACGACCGTATCCGAGCGGTTGGCATTCATAGGTTCAAGCATTGCGACTCAAATGCTGCGACTGTTCCCCATCCAGCTTCCAGTATAAGACATTGGCCTCTTGCCAACAAGTCGCATGGGAACTGCACGACTTGCGCAACCTAAAGCGGCTCGCTCTCTTACTGCGTGCCTGGAAGCCCTGATATTCCAAAGCTTGTTTCCTAGCTCTACATTGGAGTTTCTCAGAAGGGATTGTGCGGGGAACATTCCCTACTCTCTAGAGGAACTACTCGCAGAAATTCTGATACTCTGGGCACTGTGCTACATTGGATCCTGATACGGAAGACTCCGCTGGCGCGCGCAACGACTGGAAGGCCTTCACGGCGACACACCCAGCCCAAATGGGGGATTGTCAAAGTTATGGCCCCTTTTTGGGTCCCTATTATAATACGGGGCCTAATACGGGGCCTAATTTAGGGGACCCAAAAAGGGACCATAATTTTGACAATCCCCCAAATATCAGCGGGCGTAATACAAGAAAAAGCGAACACGGCCCAAAAGCGCAAAGCCCAATGATTAGGCGGCACAGCCTGAAAATCAGTGGGCACGGCCTAAGAATTGAACCCTAAACCTCAAACCCTAAATCCTGAACCTTACGCCGTAAATTCTACATCCCACATCCTAGACTCCAAAACCCTAGCTTGAAATCCTAACTCCTAATCCCTAGATCCTAAATCCTAGTTCCTAAAACCCCAAGCCCAAAACTCCCAAATTCTACACCCCCCATACCCTAACGTCTACAACCCAAACCCCAAAAATTCTACATCCCAAACCTCGAACCCTAAACCCTAAAACCCCGCACCTTGAACCCCACACACCAAAACTTTCCATCCCTAAACTCTAAATCCTGAAGCCCTGAACCATCAACCCTAACTAAGCCCCCAAATCTTAAAGCTTCAATCCTTAATCCCTAGCTCCACGGCACCGAGTGGAAGGCGCCAGCCGCGGCTGCGACATAGCGGCCCCCGGGAACTTCGGCCTGCCTTTCAGATCTTCAGGATTTAAGATTAAGCATTTTTTTTTGGATGGGGTTAGGGTTTAGGATTTAGGGGGCGTAGGGTTTAGGGGATAGAAGGTTTGGGGCATAAGGTTTAGGGGATAGAACGTTTGGGGATTAGGGTTTGCGGGCTTGCGGGTCCAGGGTTTAGGGTTTAAGGTTTAGAGGGTTTAGGGTTGTTCTTTAATGGAGCTTTTTGAAGGGTTTATAGGGCTTATACATAGGGGTTTATGGAGTTTAGCTTAATAATAGATGGTACTATAATATAACATATTCTAGTATCTTATGGTATGTTTTAGGGTTAGAAGGTTTTGGGTTGTAGGGCTTTAGGATAAGGGTTTTAGGCTTTAGGGCTCAGGGCTAAGGGTTTAGGGGTTTTAGGGTCTCAGGGTTTCAAGATTCAGGTGTTTGGGGTTTGAGGGGGTTTACGGTTTCAGGGTTTTAGGATTCAGGTTTCAGGATTTTAAGGCCTGGAGAAGGGAAAGAACATAGACTTTTCCCCCGTTTCAAGGAAAAGAAACTCGAGAATAAGGATTCTGTACTCTCCTTAGACCTATAATTTAGGTGAACCCCCCACCCAGTAATAGTGACTATAAGGGATAATAGGGATTATATTAGGGTCCTCTTATATTGTTATGATACCACTATTACAGGGTGTGGGGTCCTCCTAACCAAAGTAAAAATGATATTTTGAATCATCCCCTAGGGTTATACTAGAATAAAGATCAAAAAGAACTCCTCATGAGACTACAGACTTTGCTTTCTGAATCTTCATAACGGAAGGGAAGACAAATTGAAACTCAGGGTTGACATGGATATATGTAGGATTTAGGTTTTAAGGTTTCAGGGGTTTAGGGTTTAGGATTTAAGGACAAATAGGAGTTATTCAAATTATGCGGGATCAAGGGCAGGGGTGATGTTGCAGGATGTCCATGTACCAGCCTGTGTGAATTCGCCTCTTCTTCGGTTGCGATCTGCAAAAGGTGAAAGTAAGATCCCAAACCCTAAACCCTCAGCTTGCCTCACTGCGAGGACAAACCTTTGACAGGGCGCCACATCATTTGGCTCATTGACATCCACAGTACTCAGTCAAACCACCTAGGGGTTTCAGGAAAATTAGGGATACCATTTTGGGGGTCCCCATGATAAGGACCATAGTATATTGGGGTCTATATTGGGGTCCCCCTATTTAGGGTCATACCCGCGACTATGAACTGCAGTTGCAGCCGACAAAACATGAGCTGTCGATGTCGAAATCCAACCTAGCCTAGCCGCCTAGCTTTTCTTTTGGGATGAGAACCATGGCCTGAAAATAAGCACCTGCACTTCCACCATGAACGACAAAACGACCATCACACATGGTGGCAGCAACGTAGGCCTTCGAGCTCACAAGGGGCAACATGTCCGGCAAATGGCGCATCTCGTGCCAACTCCACCGTGATCGAACTTTCAACCGCGTGGGGTGATTGGGCGAGGAATCCTGAAGCAAACAACTGGCAAATGTCGTTTTGCAAGCAGAGCTGCAAGTTCCGCACACACACACACGCATATAAAAGTGCAGAAAAGATACATTGGCCCAGCTTGCCTGGTGTTTAACTCAAAGCACTACACACATGTAGCCCTGAATAGCCATATTTCTTCTTCCTATAGACCTAGGTCCCGCGAACCTCCAAGTATCTAAGGTTGAAACCATTGGCCCCTAGTATGGGCCCTTAACCCTGTGATCCTTGTATACCTACTACATACCCTACTTGTAACCTTAAGGGTCACTAGAATCTCCCTACGCGGCTTAAGGGCCCTAAACCCTAAACCATGTTAGGGACCCATGCTACTATACCCTACTTATACCCTTAAGGGTCACTAGAACACCCCTAAACCCTACCATATGTAGGGACCCCTACCTCTAACCTTAAACTTAGAGGGTGGGCCTGCTCTCGTTCAAGCCACTGACCACAGCCTCGCCATCTGCCTACGGCAGGGATGCGTGACTGGGCTTTAGGGTTTCGGGTTTAGGGTTACAGGATTCGGTATGGGGATGAGGATGTAGGGTTTAGGGTATAGGGATGTGGGTTTGGGCTAGGGTTTTGGGGGGTTAGGGTATGGGGCTTGGTATGGGGATGAGGGTCTAGGGTTAGGGTATAAGGATGAGTGTTTAGGCTGGGGCTTAGGGTTTTTGCCATGGGGACGAGGGTTCAGAGTTTATGTTGTATCTTTTAAATGGCTGCCATGCGCATCCCACAGCTTGACCCACAGCTTGAACGCAGCATGTAAAGAAGCCTTTCCTTGCTCATACTTCAACAAGATTCCTGGGGCCATTTCCATGCGTACATCTAGCCACATCTCTGTGGATGTCTGTTTCTACTTGGAGGGTCATGGGGACTTAGTGAGTGGGTTAATAATGGGGACAATTGGGGTCATTATATGGCTTATAGGTGTTATCAACCTACTTACTAAGTCCCCACGACCCTCCAAGTAGCACCCTTTGCGTGTTTGTTTCTACTTTGGATCCCTCAGAGAAGGCTGCGAAGTGCAGTGGGCCGTTTGTAAGTAGCTTACATTGAACACCCAGAAGCACCGGAGGATCTAAAAAGCAAATCCCCTGTATAAGTCCACAATAAACCTGTATAATCTCCACATATTCCTAATATGGTTGTGGAGGATGTAATTTTAGATCCCTTTGGAATCCCCCCCAAGCCAACATGGAACCCAAAAGGAACCCCACAATGACTACAGTATTTTCTGCCCCTTGCCTAAAGCGCAACATGCAAAATCAAAGTTGAGCGTTGACTCCCAAGCCATGTACTTTCACAAAACATTTAGCTAAGGGTAGGTGCCAGAAAGTAGGAACATCAGCCTCTCCTGGATCCTTAATGCAGGGGCCTAAAGAAATGGAAGAGTTTAAGGGCACACTAGCTATGCGAAGTTGATGCGGGAATAGCCTTGATGACTTTAACAGCTTAGACATAGAAAGACGGGAAAATAGCATGAAAGCCAATGTCCATGTTTCAACTTTTTAACTTCTACCGGAAATAAGTAAGCACACTCCGAATCACTAGCGGTCTCGATACGACACGAAACTATACGATATTGTTTGGTCTTAATTTGGGTTTTCACTTCCAGCAAACCAACGCCCAAAAATCTTAAACCCTAAACCCAGTAGCCCTGCGGATGGCCTGCAGAAGAATGCTATGAAAAGTTCCAGCAGCAATGCCAACCTCATTGTTCACAGGCTGAAGGTCCACAATCCCCTCCCCAAAGCTGGTAATGTAGGGGTAGATATGGAGGTGGAAATCAACATGGAAATTACCACTTAGGGTCTGAAGTATAGCGCTGATTGCAAATGCCCCCACCCCTTGTTAAGTACTCCCAATATAGTACCATTACATAGTGGGGGGATTTTCCTTTATTAGCGTGGTTGTGCAGTAACTACTTAGGGGAATGCATGAAGGTGGCGATTGTACATTTTTTGTCGAGTGCCGCTCAGGGTGATGTCGGGTCAGGTCCATGTAATTTGCCCCAGGTTTACGTTGTTGGGGTTCTGAGGGTGAAGGTTTCAGGTTTTTCGGTTTGGGAATTTAAGCTGTAGGTACAATGGCATCACCCCAAAATGTGCTTTGCGAGGATCTGCTTCCACCTCGTGAAGGCATACGGGCGAAGGCGTCCCGCTGAAGGTTTTTGTATGGACCCGTTTGAAAATCTGCCGTATTCAAAGATTGGAATCCTTGTTTCCCTACACGGATGTAGACATAATTCTGCACAAAGCCATAGCCCCAAACTCCAATGTAAACTTGCATTCCCAAATTAAAGCCCTAAACCCTAAACCTGAACCATTTGCTGAATCCTTCTTGGCCTAAAAAGAAGCAGGATCGTCTTTGCAACCACACAAAAAATCTATTTATTCCACCCTAAGAAGTACAAAGATGACCGTTGCAAGGTGGATCGTCCCAAATCAACCCTTACAAGTCGTCCCGGCCGGCATCCTGACAGGAGCTGGCGACAAACTCTGGGGGCACCATCCCTAAACCCTAAACCCTAAAACGCCCTAAACCTCAAACCCTTAAAAACATTAAACCCCAAACAATACAAAAAACCCTAAACCCTAAACCCCAAAAACAACTAAACCCTTAAACCTCAAAAACCCAGAGCTTGCCTTTTGAAAGCAACGTCGGAAGCCCAAAACCTGGGGTCCTTCCCCCCTCAGACGATCTGTCCTCAAAAGTTTTTAGGTTTCGGGGTTGAAGGGTTTACGGTTTGGGGTTTAAGGGGTTCAGGGTTTGGAGTTTAGGTTTTAGGGTTTAGGGTTTACTAAGGGGCCAGTATATCACTTCTTGTGGTAGATTCACTGAAACGGGGGACATCACCTGACCTATACCCAGATCTCTCACAAATGGCAGTTTCTCAAGAATGAAAAGTCCCTTTTTGGGATTTTCCATGATAAGGATTATTGTAGGGGGGCTTGTACCCTTCTCAACAAGTCTCATATGCAGTGACCCTGAACCCCAAACCCTAAACCAACACTCATGTGCAGTAACAGCAACCACGGTTTTCAGCGCTGGCACGCCGCATTGCCCGAAGTTATTCAAGCCTCTGCTCGCTGGTGGTCAGCAAGGAGCGAAGGAATGATCCCCAGAGTGGTTCTAGGATTTAGGCAAAGAGTACCCATTAATCGCCCCTATGCCCCCCAGTCCTTTATTCCTTCCCGGGCCTCGGAGAATCTAAAAATCAGATCCCCCTAAATCAACGCAAAATGGCTCCTCTATGATCCCTATATAATTCCCAATATTGTCCTAGGGGATTTATGAATTCCTTTGGGGGTCTGGATGGCCCAAGTTCCTTTCATTCCTTAATACCCGCCAGTAAGTCTGACCGGGCTGTCGCTAAGATTCTAGGGTTTTCCAGCGCAACTCCAATTCCCAAAAGCTAGCCAGATTCACCGGGCTACTCTGAGAAGTGTTCATGGGAAATCCTGAGACTCAAACCCTAAACCCTGAATCCTCTAAACCGTAAACCCCAAAACCTTACTTGAGATTTGGAGTTTGAGGTCTTTAAGTCTAGAATAACATGTGCAGGCTGAGGTTCCCTATATGAGCCATAATCTAGACTCCTTAAAGGGGGTTATATAGGGGATTATGTAGGGTTCAGGGTTTAGGGTTTAGGGTCAAAACTCCTTAAAGGGGCTTACATAGGGGATTGTATAGGGGACTACTATAGGGCTTATCAAGGGGGATACTATGAGTTTAGAGTATAGCTCATATGGATTTTTCGGCGAGTAAGTGCTGGTTTGAAGCTCACGCCTAGATGCTGAGAATTCAAGCGTCGGTTGCTCCAAGCTATCGCCCATATTAAGCCGCAATAGCATGGCCAACAAGAATTTCAAGCCTTACAGGCGTTCTGGCACCTGCCTCTATCCCAACAAAATTTTGGCTGAGGTCAGGTGAAGTCCTCAAAACTTGCCCAGCCGTCAACATCCACTCCAAGCCCTACACATGAATTTTAGACTTACACTCAACTCTTCACCACCAAGCCCCCTAAACCCTTAGCCGCTTGCCCGACACCCCAAACCCGAAACCCAAGCCCCAAATTCATTGAATCGCAAACCCCAAACATATGGTAGTCTTCTTCGTCTTTTCCTTTGACCAAGCCCTAAGCCTTACATTATATGGTAATGTCCAACTATTCCATTGAACCCTAACTAACATGATCTGTAGGTTGCATGTGATGTTCTACTCAACTCTCCAGTACCTCTGACCCCTAAGCATCAAAACCCTAAACCCTGAAGCTTAAACCCTACAGTTAAGCTTAAACCCTAAACCTTAAACCCTCAAATCCTAAACCTCCAACATCCCTGAATCACTTTCAGGCCGCGGGACCGCGGATAAGCACATTGCCGTCTGCGCAGAGGAGCAGGGTGTGAAACTGCCCGGCTGCCACGGCTGTATACCTTTCTGTCTCCCAAAATACCAAAATAGGGGGGACTCCCAAAAAGACCCGGTAATGTTGGGAAACTAGAGAGGACCCCAATATAGACCCCCTAATTTTGGGAAACTTCCACCTGGGTTCCATAGTTCGTGTTTAGGGCTAGGTAGGTATATTGCGATCTATAGTGGGCGTGATCGGGAAGTATAAGATATTGCCTGGCAAAAGCTACCTGAGTAGTGTTTGTTTTTGGTGGTTGAAACTAGCTTCCTTATATAACATACTATACCCAAAAGGAGGATATAATCTTACTCTACATCGGGTACCATAGTATCCTCAAATAAAATACTACTCACCTGGGTTTAGGGCTGGCCACATGGGTTTAGGGGTCTGAAGTCCAGGGATCTGGTTTGGTCGGGGTCAGTTCTTGGGAACCTTAAGCCCTAAACCCTAATCCCTAAACCCAAAACCCTGAACCCGAAACCCTAATCCCTAAACCACCCTAACACTTAAAACCCTAAACCCTAATCCCTAAACCCTGAACCCGAAACCCTAATCCCTAAACCCTAATCCTTAAAGCCTACACCCTAACACTTAAAGCTTAAACCCTAAAGCAGGTTCTTCTCCCATGTCCGGGCATGGCCGAAATCTTGCACCACCCTATATACCGCATATGAGCTGTAGTCTGAACTCCTAGTATCCCCCTTAATAAGCCCTACACTATAGGGTTTAGGGTTTAGGATTAGGGTCTACTAGTATCCTCCTTAATAAGCCCGATAAGGCTCCCGTGTATAACCCCCTATATAGCCTCTTTCAGAAGTTGAGACTACACCGCGTCTAGCGGGAACTAGCAAAGGTTAGGGACTTCAATTAAGTGGTGTAAGACTTCTTCCGCAACAGTTGCTGCACATGCTCTTGTTGCTTGCAAAATTTCTGAAAGTCGATGTCTTTGCGTTTGCTTGTGTTTTCATGACTTTGAACTGTTTAGAGTTTAAGTGTGTTTCCCTGCTAGCCAGCGAAGATGCATTCCTGTTTAAACGTCTGCTGCCACAACAACTGGGTTTCTGTTAAGGAACTTAAATCAAGTTACCATAATGGGTATATATCTATATATATATATATGGTAATGAAATGGTTTCCCCAATATAGTAACTTAAATTAAGTTCCTTAACAGCAACCCAGCCAAGCTACTGCGCTTGTCAGGCGAGCCACGCAATGAGACTGTCAACGGCGGGCGGGTGATTTGGAGTCGCACTTCAACCCTACTGGGCTTGGGGTTTAGGACCTTGAACGCCGAATCCTCGTCGCCTCGCCACATCCTACACCCTGAGCACAACCTTACTAGCCAGCCTCAAACCACAAACCCAAATCCTGAACCTCAAATTCCTACGGCCGACAACCCCTGAACTTTTACGCAGGACACCCCACACCGCGAAGTCTGATCCCTACACGCCTCATCGACAAACTTTAAACCCTTATGCCACTAATCTCGAAACTCTAAGCTCTAAACAACTACTGAAGGTTCACGGGACGCAGTACAGGTTTATATCTGCGGCTATCATCCTACTTATAATCCGGCTCGCCCCTGGAAAGCCATTCAGGAGATTACCCTAAAGCCTAAACCGGGTTGTAAGCCCAATTATTCGCAGTTACGAAATCCCATGAACCTCCAAGAAAGCTCCAAATCCCTCTACATTTCCCATGATGTCCCTACGTATCCTTACATACTTCCATACCTTGTAGACCCTAAACCCTAAACCCAGAAGCACTAAACCCTGAACCCCAAACCCCTTACACCCTACACCCTAAATCCTGAAGCCCTAAACCCTAAATCCTGAAGCCCAAAACCCCTCAACCCCCTAAACCCTTCGTAAAGTGACCTAAGCATAAAGGTTGGGTACTGCCCCCACTCATTAACAGTTCGATACAGTTCGATACTATTTCTAATATAACTATATATAGCCCTTAATATGACCCTTGTTATAGGCTGTTAATGGGTGGGTGCAGAACCCAACCTCAACCCTAAACCCTAAATAGTAGTTTCCATTTTCTTTTCCATTCTCCCTGTATAACCCGTATATAAACGTTATAGATGCACTATTATGATATAGTAGTTTCCAATTTCTTTTCCATCGCCCTATATAACTCCAAACTCTTTGTAAATGGATAAGCCTAAACTCTAAACCCTAACCCCTAACACCCTAAAACCCTGATCTCCAAACCGCCAAGACCCTTTCTAAAGAGACATAAGCATACAGTCCCCTTTAAGTAGATAGCATAT
>CAJNIZ010045434.1:0-30472 GCA_905231905.1 Symbiodinium pilosum
AGCAATGTTTTTCCTTAAATAAGCAATGTTTTGTAAGATCCTTAAATAAGCAATTATTATTCAAAATAACATGCGTTTGTAAAATTAAATAAGCACTTTTGGAAGATCTGGGTTTGGCTGCATGCTTTTTGTCAAAATAGTTGCGTGCTTTTCCGGGACGGTCTATGTTTGCCACGCTGCTGTATTTGCAGGGCGTCGTTTTGGGGCNNAAATCGCACGAAAACCGGCTTCGTGACAAGGTGTCTCCACAGTAACAAAGCAAATGGAGGCCTTCTTACTATTTCGGTAGATAGTTACGGGGCCTAAACAAAGTTTCTTTCCCTTCTGACTGAGCTCACCTTGAAATCTCTGCCGTGCAAGAATTCCAACACTGTGAGTCATGCGCGTGTGACATGTGCTCGAAGATAAAAGCTTTCAGCGCTACAGCTGGTCAACTACTTCACTCCAACGCCCCAAGCATCGTCAGCCCTGTGGCTACATTCGCAGTCGCCGGTTATGGCAAGTGGGTTGCGTCCTGCGAGACGTCTTGATCGCCCGAGAGATGTGTGTGTGTGTGTGCTGGGCGTGTCCCAAAACACCCAGACAAAAGATGGTCTCTGCAGTTCAGCAGGTGGGACCTCTCATGTTGAGTAGCTGGATGTGCCGGCGCGCGTGGTCAGGTGGTTCCAAGGCAATTCCTTTCGAAACCTAAGTTCTGAACTAGTTGTTCAATCTGGGTTCAAACAACCAATGCTTCCAAAAAAGTTGTTCAGACCTGGGTTCGACAATCCAGGTTCTAGAACCCAGGTTCAACCAACCCTGGAACCTCTAAACTAAGCTCAACAGCTTGCGCTCATGCGAAGAGTTGCGCGCAGGGGTGCCAGGCGTTCATTATTGTGTGGGAAGTCCAGCGTGCTACGTGCGTGGCCCCCGCGTACGACATCCGCCGCCCACATTGAGCTCTACTCTTCTGGGACGCCGCTGACCTTGTAGGGCAAGCGCCACCCTTGCTGATGACTCGATGATGGGAAAGACCTTGTAGGCAAGAATGTTGGAGAGTGAGGCCATGGTGCGCTTAAAGAGGATACGGCCCTCGCCCCGCCGTACGTCCCCTGAGCCTTAGATATGGCTGCGGTGCTAGGCGTATGGTTACGGGATGTCGTGTGCAATGCAAGCGAGCGGTAAGCATGAGCTTATTCCGGAAAGCCAAAAGTCACAAAAGAGAACAGCCCGGAAACCTTAAAACCAACCGCGGGACAGTGGAGAGACAAGAGAACCCTCCCGACAAAGAAAGCAGCTCACTTCAACTAGGGTAGAACGTTTCGGTCTTTCCATTTTGCCTCAAGAAGTGAGCTGACAAAGCAGAGTGTTGCAAGACTTGCAGTACCACTCCTACGACAGACAGAGTCGTCCCCACGCATCATATTCATCAATCAGACCTTGAGGCTTCGCCCGACTCGCCGTTTCAGTTGCCTCCGCCGGCTAGTAACTTGCAACAACCGCAGGTCAGCCCGGACTCAGAAACAAACTCCGCATGCGTGTCGCGCGCCGGGCATCCTCGTGTAGGATAGGTGTCCGCGTGATGGTTACTTGCCCTATGACTTGTCCCCCGTTCGGAACTCCCGACCTGTAACGCACAGCGGCTTGCCTGCTCAGGCGTGCTGCTATGTCTCCCCCTCAAGAACAGGAACATCAACGTCCTCAATCCTAACAGTTGATGTTTGGGTCAATATTGCATTTTCTTCTTCCTAAGACCCATACCAACCGCTATTCCACTCACTATTTGCACCAGGACCTATCCTAGGACCAATCATCCCAGTACCCACCGCTGTCCTCAGTGACAGCCTGTCCAGTCCTCACTCCACCAATTCCAATCAGTGCTGTGCAAACTTTGGTGGACCCAATCTCCTTCCTGCGAATCTTGACCATTCTCTTCAGCAACGGCGCCTTGTCTGCTTTACGGGCATTTGGCGCTCCAATGTGACTGTGAATTCTGAACCACAATTAATGCTTTTTCCTTTGCCTTCATCTCTCAATGCACCTTTCCATTATTTCTTGGAGAGGGCTCTATTCCAGTCCTCCTAGAGAAACACTGGGGAGATAGAAAGAGTGGGGATGACCCTCCTCCAGTCCTTCCACTGAACGGAGACAGAGAGGCTGGGGAGGACCCTCTCCAGTCCTCCCACTGAAAGAAGGCTTTCAGGAGGCCACCAACTTTTTTGGCTGGACCCCCCACTCCCCCAAAGCACCTTTTATTTTTTCCTTCAGTCTACTTCCCTGACCCCTTCTCCTCCCCTATCCTGATTGCCCAAGCCCATATGGAAGGAGCTTTACGTGGCAGGAGCTAGCCGCTAGCCCCAGCTAGTTTTGAGGCAGGAGCTCATTTGTCTGTGGAGGGATCCTCCACACTGTTGACAAGAGCCAAGAACCATTCCCCAATTTTACAATACAACGAGTGGAGGAGAGTCCTCCCCACACTTCTTGTGGGAGGAAGCAAGGGCAATGCCCCGCTTATTGTGGAAGGAAGCCAGGATATTGCCCCCCCAACTTAGTTCTATATAAATAGGTGAGAAGAGTTTGCATATTTGGAAGGAGCCAAGGACGATCCTCCCAGAATGGAGCAAATCCGTCTGCAAAAAGTGGAGGATAGTCCCCTGCGCCGCCCTCGGAAAGAAGAGTCTTGTCCACTCTTTTTGTACCCTGCAGAAGGAGCCCGTCTATCCGGACAAAGCTTCCCTACTGTCGGGAAAGGCCAGGGAGAGTCCTCCCCTTTCGCAGGGAAGAATGGACGTCGATTTTTGCAGCGGACAGCCCTTTCCATTCCCGCGATAATGTCTCCCAGTCTTCGTCTAGAGGGATCTAGGCGCCTTGCCCCATCTTCAACGGAAAGAGCTTGGTCCTATGATAGTCCACCCACCATATGATATGGGCAAGGAGCCCCTTGTCTCTCCAGGAAATCCCTCTCTGCATTGTTGGAAAAAAACCTTCCTCTGGAACAAATGGAGGAGGAGAGACCTGCCAACTTGTTGGGAGGGGGAAGGCCAGGATAGTGCCCCCAACTGTCTCAAGAAAGAGGTGAGAAAAATCAGCATTCCTTAAAGAGGCTTAGAATGGTCCTCCCTAGGCCCTAGTCTTCCTCTCCACAAAGCATGGGGGAACGTCCTATTTAATCCTTGTCTGCAAGAGTGGAGCCACCCCGAGTCCTCCCCAACTCGCCTTTCCAGCAAATGCTCGAATGTCCTTCCACTTCCTGCGGAAAGAGCCCAAGAACGTATTCCTCGTTACTCACTGGATGGACTCAAAAAGAGTCCCTTCCCGCTCCTATTCCGGCAAAAGAATCCTCCTCACTATGTGTACGCAACGTGCCAGGGAAAGTCCTCCCCACTTTTGTTGTCAAGGGAAAAGAGGTAAGTCGTGAACATGGCCCCAGATTTCGTCCTAAGAAATGCGCCGAAAACGTCTTAAAATACACAAAAAAAAAACACCGCAAAAATGGGGGGCCGCACAACGTTCCATTTTCTTTCTAAACATGTAATACAGAACCCAACGCTTGATCTGAGTGAAAGACCTAGTGTACTGGAGTCTGATCATGCACGCATAAGTGCGTGACAGGCTTTGTGGTGAGTAAACAGTTTTGCGGTTCTCAGTCTTGGTGACGGTAGGCAGGAATGCTTCCGCAAATTTACGCATGTTGGGCGGCGTCCAACTGGAAAAACCACATATTAGATCTCATTTTCTATAGCGTCTTGGGTTTGCTGAAAATTGGAGCCCGTGAACACCCACGAATTGAGCCTAACCAGGAGCACCAAGGATGCCTTCAAAAAAATATTCTCACAGCTTGCCGGTTTGGCGTTATGATATTGTGAAGACTCCGTGCTGTCCCACTTCTTGATTTCATTTGTCTGTTTGGTTTCCGTCGTTTCCTTCACACAAATTGAATAATGTGACAAACCATCTTGTAAGAACGCGACACTTCACACGGCATGCTTGCAGACCTATTTTGTCCCGCTTACAATCCCTCCTTGTCTGCATTTTGGTTCGCATTTGGTTGTTGTAACGTCCAACATACAGAACAGCCACACCATAGTCTCCACACCCAGCAGTGTTTATGAAAACAATGCAACAACTTGTTCCCAAACGTGTTGCGACCCAGAAGGGAAAGCTCAATTAGATAGATAAATAATTCAGCCCAGGACAAAACCGCGGAAGCATGTGCCTAATATACCGTCAGTTACGAATCCTTAATTCCACATATTCAACACGTAGACCTTCACCCTAGACCTGTAAGCCTTAAACCGCCGAGCTCTGAACCCCAAACCCACGCCATTACGTTGAACAATTCTACATCACGCCACTGCAATTGCTGCCCACCACGGCTTATGCTGTGCCTGGAGTTGTCGCCATGGATTTGGCCTAAGCCCGTGGGGATGAGAACATGACTGTGGTGTTTTTCGCCATGATCGCAATCATCGGTTACCAATAATGCAATTCTAAGTTGTAATAAATTGCGCTTGGATTGACTCGTTGATCTTGCGTTATCATGTTTGTTGGGATGAATGTGATGATAATCTGATGTTCCGAAAGCAGCTTACCAAACGGAAGTTGAAAATGCCCTTTTCCAAATTATCCAAGGCCCAGCGTTGGACGCGAAAAGTGGTATGGGCCTTCGGCCTCTGCGTCACGGACCTCAGCAACTCATTACCGACTTCCTTAGTGTGATTTCTGCGCTTAGGAAAAAATGTGTTCGTGATGAAGTGGTCGTGGTCTGTACTTTTTCCAGGGCGTGCAAACTTACTCTACCTCACTCACTGGACTGCGTTGTCATGCGTGAAAGCATTCTTCCAAGTAGAGCAGATGTGGGGGTTTGTGAGATTGTTGTCTATGAAATCCTCAGTAAACCCTGTCTTTTCGTTGCTTTTGCATACAACTAACGTCTCTGAGGGTACCGTAGTTACATGTGGAACTGAGGTTTGCAATTTTCAGGCTTTGCCGTTCAAGGTTCGGGAATGGGAAATCTGCAGCTGTGAACCTCAAGGACAGAGCCCCAGCCCAAACTCTGGGGAACTCTAACGCCAAAATCAAGAGCCCACAATCCCACACCTTGTCCCATACCTTAGGCTGCGAAATGTTTCGAACCTACATCCGAGACATCTCTCTTTGCGTCCAACACCCTGAGAACTCTACACCCCAAACTTTCAGCTCAAGGCCTTAACCCTGAACCCCGCGGACCCAGAGGCCATACTGCTATCCACCAGCCAGCGGTTCCAACCGGCCCTTGCATTGGAGAAGGATGGAACGGTGGAGACTTGAAGAATTGCGGGGTGAAAGGGGCCAGGCTTTCAAAACAGTGGGGTCAGGATTGTGAATTCAAGTTTGAGGGTAAAAGGACTAGAGATCCACCAAGCCACAAAAATTCAGCTTAAGAGTCCAGGTTCCAAGAAATCCGGTGTAGATAGAGGATTGTAAAAATGCGCATGCACTTAAGCTTTCTGGTTTCGGGTTTGGGGTTAGAGGAACAGGTTTGTGCCTGTTGGTGACCAAGTCCAGACCAACTGATAATCACTGACCACTTAAGAAGCGTTTTAAGGATTGGGGTTTAGAGTTTAGGGTTTAGGGTTCCCCTGCTCCTACCCTCTATTAGGGGCTAAGCCACTATTAGGGACCATATATCCCCAATTAAGGGTACAAGGAAGGCCCTGGTAGGCTTTTTAAGGATTGGTTCGTGATGTTCCCGTCTTGGCGGGTTTTGTACTCCTCGTTTGGGGTTACTTTGAGGGATCTCTTCAGTTGAGTGTTCAGGGTGACTCGAATGTAAGGGCCTCGGGTGTCCGGCTGCGTTTATGCGAGCTTTCCAATTTTTCTCCTCAAGCTTTGTCTCTGGCTCTTCAGCTTTTCCTTACCTCTAAACAACGGCCTCTTTGGCACAGAATACGTGGATGACACCTTGTTATGGGGTTTGACCCCGATTCAGGCCCACGACTATCCTTCAGCACCTGGAAAACAGGCTCCCATGTATGATATGAAGCTTGATCAGGCTAAAACTGAAATCCTTCGTTTCACGGAAAAGCTCCTCCTAAAGCATCTTTTGCCAAACAATTTGATGTTGCCGTCAGACGCAGAGCATGCATCGTGGCGTCTTCCTGTAAAAAGCTAATGCTTGGCTGGAAAAGTCGTTTAAATTTCGGGGATATAGCCTCCTTTAATTAGACAGTATATAGGGTTCATGGCGATCTTATCAAAATATTCCCAAAGCCATATTCTATCTACTTAAGTGAGACTCTAAGCTAGGAAGAATCCAGCCAATCTTTGTTTCGAGCCTCATTCACGGCCTCCTTTCTCTGATTTTGCAGGAGCAGCACGTTCAGAGCATCAATATGTAGTATGTGAGGTTTCTACAGCGCATTGTCGTTATTGAAGCCGCGTATTCTTCACGGGTCCCAAGCTTCAAACATTAGAAGGGCAGGTAGCCCACATTCCAGACCCTCGCACTCTCAACTCGTAACGAAGCAGTCATTGCTCGTATGGGTGCAGGAGCTTGCTTCTTTGAGCGTGGTTAGCAGGCGGCCGAACACCCAGCTTTCGTGCCTTGGGTTTGGGGCATCGGGGTTTACTTGGAAGAATCGAAGGACTTGGTAAGTGGCTCAGTTCTGGGGTCAGTTCTGGGGATACTTGGTTTTCGACGGGGAGGCTTGCAGGCACCAAGTTGCAGCAACAGCAGCGCAAGAGGAGGAGGAAGCGGCGGAGGAGGAAGCCTAGCATTATCAGCATCATCATCATCAGCATTATCAGCATCGTCATAAGCAGCATAAGCGGATTCAGCAGCATCAGCAGTGATGGTGGCTGTGGTGGCGGCAGTGGCAGTATCAGCAAGAGCTGTGGTCATGGTTGTCGGTGTTTTGTTAGAGGGTTCGCAGCAGTGGCATTAGCATAAGCAGCAGCAGCAGCAGCAGCAGCAGCAGCAGCAGCAGCAGCAGCAGTAGCAGTACAGCAACAGGACCACACTGAAATGGCGCTTCAGGCGGATTAAAAATGAAACTTGAGTTAGACGTGTAACAACCAACTTATGGAGATGCACAACGCAGAATTACCAGCTACCGTACGTCATGTCATGTTTTAAACCTCGAAATTGTTTCACCTTCGTCCCAGGACAGCTGGGCTTGAATTCCTTGTTGCAGGACGGTCAGCAGTAACATTACCAGGTTGAGAGTGCCGAAAGCCCCTATAAAACCCTATGTAACCCTATTATAATATGGTAGTTTCCGTTTTCTTTTCCATTATTCCCTATATAACCCGGTTTGGAAGTTGGAATGGACATCTTCGCACAGCCATGAGGCTCGAAGCTCACAGCTTAGGCCCGAAACCCTGAACCCACAGCCGGAAACTTGTTGCCCTGGCCGCAGGCTTTGAAACTTTTCCTGTCTTTGCGCTTTAAACCCGAACCCATCCAAACCCTGGGTTATTTCTGACAAGGTTTCTTTTGGGTCCTCCCGTGCTGGCCCGATAAGGAAATCAGAAGCACAAAAATGAATATCAGTATCATCCCTCCTGTAAGGAACAAGAATCCAAAAAGCTCGTCCTGCGCCTTGGTAAGTTGAGGCAGCTGAAACGCATCATCCGCTCCGGGCGTGCCACCGTTGACGGTGAGGCCAGTTGTGTTATTATACAGCTTTCAGAGTTTCCTGCAACGAAGACTCTTTTAAATGGTTGTGTGAATAGGGGGAGCCTAACCTTCAGACATAACCATGTGAGGCAGGGATTCGCACAAGCCACTTGCAAGATCTTTTCAAGGCAAATTCTGCTCCTGTTTACTGGACGTAGCGAGAAGCCTCTCAAGCCCTCTTTCAAACCTTCATGCTTTATCTCTGAATCCTAAACCCTGAACCCTGAGCCCGAATCCTGAGTCCGCTGTTATGAAACCTGCATCCCAAGCTTTGAAGAATCAGGGAAGGGTCACCTGCATAGAAGTCAAAAATAGGCCTTGAGTCAATCCAGAACCGGTCCAGAATTAAGAAAAAAGCTCCTCCGCAAGCCCTCTGAGTTCAAGGTGAAATCCCAAAACCCTGTGCCCTACGCGCTGAAGGCCCTTCATCACGAAAAGGTATCCTTCACTTAAGCTATCAAATGTGTAGTATTTAATTTGGGGATACTATGGTACCCAATATAGAGTAAGATTCTATCCTCCTCTTAGGGTATAGTATTTTATATAAAGAATATAATCTTACTAGGTTCAACCACCCAAACAAAAAAAAACGCTCCTCAAATGTGTACAGGTGGTCAGGGACCTGAAGGCGGAGGCCGGCTGCAAGCTTTCGGTTTCTGATCTTCCGGCTGTAAAGGGTTTGGAGGCATCCTCGTAATTGCCCACGCTTAGGGTTTCGGGGTTGGAATTCAAGGTTTGGGGTTTAGTAGGGTAGGGTTGAAGGTTTAGGTGGTGGGTTGCGATGGTGCTGCTACTGACTATTGACCCTAAACCCAACATCCTATTCCGTACTCCGCACCACACGTTTTTCCACATACAGGAGAAACATGGGTAGCTCATGGCGGTCATAAAGGCTCCCTGCGCCACTTCTGAGGATGATCATTCATGTTGTCGTTGTAGGGAACTGAGGCCTCGTACCTAGGGCTGCCTGGTTTTAGCAGCGACAGACGCTTGTGGCTTGATGACTTACCCTCCCCTAAGCCAAGGTGGAATCCCATGTTATTGAGGCCCCTTTTGGCAAGTAAAGGTCTTGGTCTCAAACACCCAGCCAACCCACACTTTGAGTGCAGTCGCCTGCTCTGAGACAAGCGGAAAGTCGAGGAACCACAGGGCAAATTCACGTCCTCCTACCAATCTTCTGATGCACTGGCATCCCTGATTTGGAGGTCTGGGGTTTCGAGGTAAAGTTTGGGGAATTTCACCTTGCTACCAACGTCAAAGCCAAAGCTCCTCTATCCGTAGATCACTGCATAACCTTATAACTCGCACGAAAAAGATTTTTTTCCGTAAGCCTTCTACCACTAAAAGGGTGACACAGCCGCAGGAATTAGTACCCAGAGAGTCCAAGTACCCAATAATTAGAGACTTGCATTTTTGGTAACAGTGATTAGAGTGCAGGTTTTGGGTAAGTATATGACTATTACTCGTAGGTACTTGGACCCTTAGGGCTAGGTGGAGAAGGCCTTCTTAGATGGTTTGGGGGACTGTTGTTTAACTTTGTAACCGTGTCTGTTACATTTACAGTGGGCAACCTACAGTCTTTATTGGGTGAAATCCAGTATGGAAACGCCGAGATACTTGACGCATCTTCACACCTAAGACTGACAGCGGTAAATTCCATCAGGTTTGTGAAGTAGCTGTAGCCAACACTTCTTCAAGAGTCCTAAGGGTTCTGTAGGAAATGGCATAGGCTTCCAACTCTCAACCCTAAAGCCCTAGACCCTAAACCCCAACCCCAAACCACGAGTCTGGAGAATGATTCGTACGGCATGGAGGGTCTCTAATTTAAAGGCTTTCGATGCATGGGTTCTGACAGAACTTGGGGTTGGCCTGAATCACTATATGAGCTATAGTCTAAACTCCTTAAAGTTGGGTTATATAGGGGATGAGGGTTTAGGATGTAAGGTTTAGGTTAGGGTTTAGGGTCTAGACTCCTTAATAGGAGATTATATAGAGGATTGTATAGGGGACTACTATAGGGGGCTATTAAGGGGGATACTGGGAGTTTAGATTCTAATTCATATTTGAATTTGGCCCTTTCCGGTAAGGCCCCGAACTAACCTACGGTTGATATAAAAGATCCTGCCTGACTCCGATTGCCCCAAGTCTTTGGAATTATGGTATTATAGTGCACTGAGGTCATGCAGGATTTCTACTATCAATTGTAGGGCATTCAGCCCTTGTCATGGCAGGTAAGCGCGGAGGCGGCGCTGGCAATTGATGGCGTTGAGCTGGATCGAGCACGGCCCCTGGATAATTTGAGGTTAAGCGTGAAGGTCGAGGCTTTAGGGCATCCCAAACTGGTCTTCTAGGGGTCACCCAAACAATAGGCAGGGTCATAAGCTTATGTAAGTAGTTACTAAGTCCCATGGGCCTCCAAGTAGGGCTTTCGAATCATGTACTTTAAATCTCTATACAAGCATGTCATTCTGCTTAGAAGGGACGTGCAGCGCGTCCACTTAGGTTTCATTGCCGGGGGTGCAGGGTTTAGGTTTCAAATAATGGGACTGCCGGCAGGGTTTCTGCAGGCCTTAAGTAACTAAATCGGGGCTACCTGGACATTGATGTGTCCAGTGTGCATGTACTTTTCTTTCAAGTCAATGTTTTGGTCTGGGAAACTGGGATTTGCAAGGTTCATTCTTCATGTGTGAAGCAAAGGTTATGCAAGGGCTTCAACAAAAATTGTACAAAGAGTATATATGAGAGATGCATTTTTGGAGGATTTCTTATTGTCCACTTGTGCTTTTGGATGTTGTTCCCGCTGCATCCAGTAGCGCGTGCTGCCCCAAAACGGGGTTGCTGTTAAGGAACTTCAGTTAACTTGCCATAATGGTTTTATGTGTATATATATATATGTATACACATCGGAATTAATCTGGTTTCGCAGTACAGTAGCTGAAATAAAGTTTTGTAATCGCAACCCAGAAAATTCCAGTGTTTTCCAAGTCGAGGTTTGGAGAATCTTGCCCACGAGTCAGACGGCCACACCTCAAACCTTATACCCTAAATCCTCAAAACGCCATAATACCGATAATCCTACACCCCAAACCTTAAACGGCTCTGAAAAGGCCGTCCTCAGGAACCTCAACCTTTTCGCGGGCTACCATCCCTAAATTCTCATGGCCCATACTCACACGCAGGCTACAGATCTTGAACTGGAACCCTGAGCTCCTAAATCATGGCCCTGAATTGAGAACTTTCAGCCAGCAACGGCACACTCTCATCAAAAAGAACACTCGCAATCTGAAGCTAAACCCTTAGACCCATGATCGGAACCTCAACCCCCAAATCCAAACGCTGAAGGGATCCGGACTTGGAGGAAACGTCGGAATTTCCAAGCATTCAGGGTCCCTAGTTTGGGTTTCCGACCGTAAGGAGTCCAGTACTTGAGTGTATAGCGTAGAAGTGGACCCCTAGTTCTGAAGACGCCCAGACATGTTCCTTCCGTGCAACCGCCTCAGATGGAAAACATGTCTGGCGGTTTTGGGGTTTAGAAAAGAACCCTGAACTCCCAACCCTAAACCCTAAGCCCTAAACCTTAAACCCTAATTCCAAAGCCCTGAAGCCTATCCTCAGACTCTCAACCCTAGCTTCCAAGCAAGGTATCCTAAACGCAAGAATTGCAGGACCCCCCAAGTACTTGAGGGAAGCTCTGAGTGAGGACCCACCGCTTCTTCTGAAGTACCACAAGCCCTACGATGTGATCAGCTCTATGGATGAGAAGGGGCGCCAGGAGCCATTTTTGGGGTAGTGGGGTATGATTCTAGGGTTTGAGGTGTGGGGTTTAGGTGGTTTAGGGGTTGAGGGGTTCAGTTTAGGGTTTTGGGTTTGGAGTTGATGGAGAGCTTGGGGTTTGGGTCATTGTTTACGTTTGTGCTTTGGGGATGCGGGGTTTAGGGTTGAGGGTGCGGGATCTAGGATTTCGGGGTTCATTAGAATCAGAAAGGCGGTTTCTCTGAATCATAGATCTCTTCTGGGCTTCTTGTCGCCGGGTTCTGATTGTTGGGGGGAGGTTCGTACCATCCTTTCAGGAGGAGCACCGCCCGGTTTCAAGTTAAGGGTTTTGGGGCTTGGGGTTCAGGTTTCGTACTGGATACACAGGGGACAGAGTGTTGAACCTTTTCATCATCCACATGAATAAGTGTAATTTTCTGTTTCCTCAGCATGCACATATATTGCCGATCGAATACATTCTTTTTCGATTGTTGACATCTCTTAAACCCCAAAACCCCAAGTCCCCAAACTCCAGAGAGATCAGAGATGCTCTTTTGTATGGTGGTCCCCTAACCATACAAGGCCGTACCCAGAAGGATCAGCGCTAAACCTAGTCTCATCACAACCCGGTACCCATGCAAGGTAAAGATGAAACACCAATGTTTTGAATGACATTTGGATGTTTCCAAAACTTACGGGTTCCTTTTTGCATAAGTAGGTATCCCGCTCGAACTGAAACTGATTTCAGACTCCCCTGCCTCCTGAAAAAAGGAACTTGAATTTGAACCTCCCCACCCTCCCTCCATCCTCTCCCTCGAGTCACCCGAACTGAACTGGAACTAAGCTGCATTATACGAACCTTAACCTTCTTGTAGTTAGACCACAAGCGCGAACAGACTTTCTGGTTGTTGTGAAGGGAGGAATGGATCCCTACAGCAGGCCTGGGTTGAGGGCTTAGGGTTTAGGGGTTTAGGGTTTAGGGTTTAGGGTTTGATAGTATGTATTTTCGCTCCATTCCTGATGCCCTGTAAGTCTTAGAAGCCTTAGGTTATACTTATACTTTTCATTTTTTGATTCACTCCTGAAATCTCAAGCCCGTAAACCGAGACACTACAGTAGTTTGTTTCTGCTCTTCCATTCTTTCATTCCCCCAAAACGGCCAGCAAGTAGAGACTCAGACATGAAGCCCGAACACCGCTGATACTGGGTCGCTGTGAAAGAACCGATACTAGGTTACCACAATAAGGAAGCCACATTATGCATTACCCCCAGCAAGGACCCCAATCCCAAACCCTAATCCCTAAACCCTCATCCCTCATTCACCAATATAAAAACTCAACACTCTACCTTAATCACTAATCCCGGAACCCTAAGCCCTAATCTGTACACCCTAAAGCCGACAAAAACATGGCAGGACCTGTCGGACGCGCTGCCCGGACAGCGTGCGCCCTGGGATGAACAAGCTGCCTGGATCTCGGGGGTTCGGGGTTTAGGGTTTAGGGATAAGGGTTCAGGGTTTAGGGACAAGAGTTAAGGACCAGGTTTAGGGCGTAGTTCCCTCCAAAACAACATGGAAGTTCCTAGAGCCCGTTTTCAAAAGGACAATATTTCTTTCATGCTCGCGGTTGGGGTCCAGTGTCTGTTCGCGATAGGGTGCGCGGTGGCACATAAGAAAAAGTGGGGCTGTAGTTCGCGTAATTCTAATGTTTTAATCGCTCACACTCTTCGACTTTGAGGCGTTGCTTGCAATGATTGCGTTGTTGATCTTTCGTAGAAAAATAGCTGGTGAACAGCACGTCGAGCAAACTTAGGAACCATATTAGCTGTGGATCGTGCGAGGCGGACCGTTTGTGTTTGGAATTTTGAGCTATCACAGGGATCCAACCCTAAACCTTAAACCCTCAACTCCATCATGCCTTGAGTCAAGGAAAGCACCTTAAGTGATATTCAATATTTTAGCATAATCTCGATGCTTGCCTCGTTCAAAATGTACGGGGCTCTCTGGTTAGGGGTTTAGGAGGTCTGGGTGTTTTATGGGTTGCCTCCTTGTTTAGGGTTTGGGTGGCTTGGAGGTTCGGATGTCAGGGAGTGTCTGATACGGTCGGGTACGGGTATTCAGTGTGAGGGGCCCTAGACACTAAACCTTCAACCCAGCAAATCCAGGCTTTTCATCCTGAAATGGCGAACCATTCAAAAGAGATTGGTGCGGTCTGAGGAAGTCGAATGGGGGTTTAAGCCCCCGGATTTAGTGGTTGCGTTATAAGAGTTAGGGCTTGAGGTGTGGGGGTTTCCGGTTTAGGTGTTTGGGGAGTGTTGGGAGTTGATATGGAGTAGGCTGTTCTTTCCAGATAGTTTCGCTGACTGCCATACATCTGCTGAAGCCCAAATGCGCTAGCCATAAACCAGAAACCAGAGGCTCCACACCTTAAATCTTAAGCCTAAGCCCTAGGCCCGAAACGCTGAAATATGCGCAACGCGCAGAACAGGAGCCCGGGCCCGTTCAGAAGCCAATAACATCTATCCTCCCCAAGAGCATCCAATCACCAGAGCATCCATGGCCAAGCCACAGCTATGTTTATTGTTTCGCAAAGCAATGCATGGGGAGAGGAATCATGCCTTCAGTGGCGCCTGTTAGCATTTTGAGCATCTTGTTATCTCTCCAAGAGCTACTTTGACTGGCGTGGCAAGGGACGTTCTGGCAGCCCTGACTTAGCCTTCACGGCAGGATCCATCATGAGAGGTTCTTGCCAAGCCAAAGAAACTGAGCGTTTGATCGTACACTGACTTCAGCATGTCCCTGCCTGTGCTGCATGAGGCTCCGCACCACCTCTGCCCACAAGCATGAACATCCTCATGTGCCTTTAAAAGACGGACAGGTGCCAGATTAAGAAAAAACCCACAAAAAAAATCGTTTCGCTGATGCCTAATCCCTTGCGGCTGCTGTACATTTTCCGCACCCCATCCCCAGATCTCGATTAGCCGAGCCATAGACCCCTAGCTCTACTCAGTTGAGATTTAGGGTTCAAGGATTCGCGCTTAAGGTTTACCTGAAGCTTCATAGCCAGGACCCTAAACAATGAACGTCATGCAGGTGGACGAAGCGCGGCTTATTCATGGTAGAACCCGGAAAGTGCGTGGATCTTACTCCTCATCTGTGTCGTGGCTTGTGTATAGGGATGCTGGGCCACACCACATCTACTCCACATCCTTACTGGGCCAATCAATATTCTTCACGTTTGCTTTCGCATGTAGGGGTTTGGGGTATGTGGCCAGGGGTCTTTTTTTGTTGGAATGCTGGGGATGGCGGCTCCGGTATGAACTGGTAGCCAAGATTCGATTGCTTCCTGGCAGTTAAAGGACAGTGGTGGAGTGGATTCCCAAATTAATCTGCATGTGAGCCATAGTTCAATTCTCAATATCCCCCTTATAAACCCCTATAGTAGTCCCCTATACCATCTCCTACATAACCCCCTTTACGGAGTTTAGACTGCAGCTCATGTAGCCCATGTCATGGTCCCGATATTCATTCCTCCACTCCCTTTTGAGCGCCCGCAACCAATTCGTCCTTTCATGGACAGCAGATCCACATTCTTCGTGCAGGGCGGGTTACATACAGTTATATAGTTTTTTTATTGGGATAAAGGAAATTTCAATCCATGGTTTAGGGTTTCGGGTATAGGGTTCAAAATGAGATGCAAGGAAATGGAAGAAACCGGGCTCTACCTTATACGACCCTAAGCCCCTCAAATGGTGAAGCATGTCCTTCATTCACCGTAGCTCTACTCACCATGCGTGGGGCAGGAGGTTCCACCTTCAACACGCAAGGGTTAAGGGTTCAGGGATTCGGAGTGAAGAGATTTGGGGCATAGGCGTGTGGGGATGTAGTGTGCAAGGGTTTGGTGATCTGGGATTCCGGGGTTTAGGGTTCAAAAAGTCCTCAAGCAAAATAGAATCGAGCTTCGGATCCCAGAAGCAATGGCACCGTGTACATTCAAACCCTGCATGACCTCATTCTAAACCTGAAGCCCTAAAACCTGTAGTCATTCCCAAAGGTACTTAGGGTCTGTAGGACTTTTAGTATCCAGCGTGTAACGGGAATGTGAGGGCTTCTCAGACTTTGGGGCCATGGTTTAGGGCTGGGTTTAGGGTTTGGGGTGTTCTGGGATATGTTGGGATTGCAAAGGGTTCATGCGGGTTTTAGTGAAGGGTTCTTGGTCCACTGCACTTACCATTCTCTCTTGGTGACGCTGAAGCTTCAAACGCAAACCTCAAATCCCAAACCCTAAAGCCCAAACGCCAACCTTCGCAGACAACGAATTCCGGAAGCCGAATCTTGAAATGCGACGTTATAGCTCTAAACCCTAAACACCACACGCCACTAAGATTTAGTTTGTGAAGCATGGAACGAGCTGAAACCCCAAACCCTGAACCTTAAATCCTCAGCCTCAGGCAGGAAATCAAAGACATTTTGGCATCACAGGGTCTGAGGCAGCTGGATCTCAGGGTCAAAACATGGCTTATAGGTTGGGTATTGTTCCCACTCATTAACAGTTGGATAGTGTTTACATGACCCCGATTATAGACTGTTAATGGGTGGGGGCAGGACGCAACTTATAAGGTTTCTTGAATACAGTTGAATACAGGGGGGGGGGGTTGTATCATGATATTTGGAATTTTCTTGCAACGTTTTCGGCTTCTAGATACGCTTTATGGTGGTGCCATGCGTGCCCCCATTTCCGGGGTTTTTAACCGAGCTTGGTTTTAGGGCCGAGCTGGGGATTTAGGGTTTAGGGTTTAAGGTTTGCGGTTTAGGGTTTAAGGTTTAGGGTTTAGGGTTGAGGGTTTGGGGTTTAGGGTTTGGGGTGCATGCCTAAGAATTTTGGATTTAGTGTGTAGATAGGTTTGCTGACGGTTAAGAGACGGATTTTAAGTCAAAGATTTGGGGATTCATGGGTCTAGGGTGTAGCACTCGGGTTTCAGGGATATTTATGAAACAGTCTTTAGACTTGATTTGGGTGGTGTTGATTGGGTACTGCCCCCACGCTGTCGCAGTCTATATTTGGGGTCATAATTAACTATATCATTGATGATATGCAACTGTTACAGAGTCTCGGAAGGACCCAAGCTATTGAGGTGTTGTTTCGGATTAGGGTTTAGGGTTCTAGAGTTTTGGGTTTAGGGTTTAGGGATTAAGGTCTAGGCTTTAAGCTTCAGTCCGTTGCTATTCCTGGTCTGATGAGAAGGCCGCGGGTTTCATCTTGGAAGCTAAAGACTGAGACTCCAAGTACCATGCGGCCCTAAACCCCAAACTCAGACCCCTAAAACTGTAAACCCCTAAACCCCTAAACCCCTAAACCCTAAACCCTAATCCCTAAACCCTTAAGCCCCTTAACCCTGAACCCATAATTTGAGAGCCCCGCCAAATGGAATAGGCCAATGCATTTGACATCATGCTTCAACCCCTCAGTTCCAAGTGTAACAGTCCGCTACTGCAAAGCCTTGAACCCGAAGTCCATAAACATAAGAACCTCGTTTACAAACCACAGGCATCTACATAGGGCCTGTTTCAGGTAGACGCTAAAACCCTACACCCTAAATCATGTTGACTGGAGTTTTGCCCTTGTACGCGCATACCTGCAGGCCATGGATATCACTGCAGCAGCGAAGCCCTCAGGCTGTTTTAGGGTTTACAGTTTATAGGTGTTATATAGGTGTTTTCGCAAAGGGATAATGTAGAAGAACATTGGAACCACTATTTAGCGATTTAGGGCTTAGGGTCTAGGGTTTGGGGTTTGGGATGCAGGGTTCAGGGTTTGGGCTGCATCAGGTTTGAGGGTTCAGACTTCAGGGTTTAGGGTTTAGGTTTTAGAGTTTAGGGGTTAGGGTTTAGGGGGCGTTCTGTGGTTGAAGGTCACAGGGATAGTACTTTTGCATAGGTTCACTACGGTCGCCAACATCAACCATGATGATATTGACCTGTCGCTGTAGCGTGTTGTGAGTTCCACCACCAAGGCAACACTGTTCACAAGAGGATGTGACATGTTGATATTCATGGGACTAAGATTCAGGCGACACCTTTGGTGGGGATCCAGAGTTTAGTGTTCCCGTTACGGGCTTGGAGTTTAGGATTTTCCGGTTTAGGGTGCAGGGGTACATACATGAACTGACCTTGCACATGTGGTGGTCTTGAAGTTTCCATGGGATGTTAGAGCCTCATCCCTAAACCCTAATCCCTGAACCCTAAACCCAAGTGAATTCTGTGACGCAAGGTATCATCCAGTGGGTCGCCTGGACCGAGACACAACAGGTGAGGCTTGGGATTTCTTGCGTTGGCTCAGATTTGGAGTATGGTCAGCGTGCCACTGATGCTTAGGGGGGAGTGGGGGAGTGAATCTAGATAGCATTATGGGGATCTGTATGGGAAAGGGATTATTTTGGCGATCCAGTCGCCCACTCTCTCCCTTAAGCACCAGTAAGTTTAGACTCTAGGATTACGCGACATACCTTTTGGCGCTAAGATTTTATGGGTCTCTGCGTTCTGGGTTCATGTGGTTATAATCTAGATAATCTAGCTATTGAGGCTCTCCCTCATTCAGATTATGTTCGGTCAGTCTTCCGCTGGGACTGCAGGGCTATCTGGTGTCAGAAGGAAAGGCTGGTAGAATTTCCACAATTATTGCAGATCTTCGAGTTCCGGCAGTACTTGTACTTCGAGTCACACGTCTTTCGGGCATAGCAGAGGTTTCCTTGTGTCTTTCTGGAGTTTGAGGTTTGGTTCTATCTCAAGAGCACTTGAGAGAAAGGCTCGGAGCACATGCTTGGAGATCCTGGGACGTAGTATTTTTTTCGAATTGGGCTTATAACTCTGCCTATCATGCCCTTGACTGGCCTTATTCCAGCTTTGGGAAACCATTGCATTTGCCAACGCGAGTAGCTGTCATCTTGTATGCGAGATGTTTTCAAGAGGTGGTTCTCATAAATTCTCCGCTTGTCAATGCCCCTTTAGATTTGAACAAGTCCTTCATGGATGCAGCCCCTCTTCTTTTTTTTTTGCAGGGTCGTAGGGGCATAGTACATAATCGGTATGCTGCTTACGTCGACGATCCCTGATAAGCATTCCCAGAACACACCCAACTACCCCAGATGAACATGGAAGGTGAAAAGGGCCGTATTAAGAAACGCTGTAGTGCAAGGGTTCAGGGCTTAGGAGTCTCCTGCCGGTTCTTCGGTTGATGGTGAAAATCCGCGTGACCTTGGTGTAGTAGAACCTCGCAATTCCCCTTATGTAGTCACGCAGGATCTCTTTCGTAGCAACCCTATAGTTCCCTATATCATCCCAGTGTGCATTTGGAGGCTAGCATCCCTAAACCCCACATGATCCCTGTAGAGCCGATATATTATATAGTCCGAAGAAAAAAGTAGATAGAATATGGGGTATATGGGGATCTTATTAGAATATACCCATAGCCATATTCTATCTACTTAAGGGGGCCTATAAGCTTTCTGGTAACTATTCAGGCCGCTGGGAGGCCTAGACCCTAAATCCAGTGTATGTTCGTTCAGGGAGGGCATTACGAAGGCTCTTGGGACCTTTGTGTAGACATCCCATGTCGCGACCCAACTTGCACCCAAAACCCAGGCTGTGAAGCCTGCAGAATTTGAGCCCTGAGCCCCAAGCAGGAAGCTCAACATTCCAAAGCCTAAATTTCAATTCCCCATGGACGACATAACCAAACTTTACAACCTAAAGCCTTAAAAGCCCCGAATCCTCAAATGCCACACTTCCGCTTTCTGTTTGCTGGACACGTGTTTCAGGACTTCTCCTCATGAGCAGGGAAGGTATGCCCGACCCCTGGAAGTCGCGGGTTTACGGTTTAGGGGCCGGGATTATGCCTTAAAGGATATTAGGAACCCTAGTATGGCTTGATGTATATACACTATTTAGTTGAGAGGTACGGGGCAGGTATTCCAAATCTGAACAGGGAGCGCAATCCTACATCTTAAGCCAAGCGCTCAACCCTGCAGCCTGGAATCCAAGACGTACACCTCAAGCATCCAAGTGCCAAGCCCGTAACCCCACGCCAGTGTTCCTGGCAGATTTTCCAGGAGTTGCAGTCTAGGTTCGGGACTTTGGGGCTCTGGAGCTACTTTATCTCCCGTGCTCAGCAGGGCGAAAGGAATCGAGCATAGGAGCCATTCTAAAAGTGACACGTTCATTATAAATCAGGAGCATGCCGTAGAGCGATCTATTGCGCAGATGTGTGATAGCAAGCATACCTGATCCTGATTTTCGAGGCTGACTTCTTCCTTTTCTAGTGAGTACGGAAGAATATCTAAGAAACACTGCGTCAGTGATTCGCTAGATGATTCTTCCTTTCTTGTTTTTGTGGCTTGCCATGTTTTGGCTTTGATTGTCGTTGAGGAGCATCGCTGTTAATGGACGGTTCCCATGATGTTGCCTCTCCAAGTTCCAGTTCCCTTTCAAGTAACTCATTCACATTGGGACCCGTTCTGAACTTGCGTGGGCTTCCGGATTTCGATATTTCCTGAATCCAATTGGCCCTATGGATCTGTGTCACTCAGTTTCCCCAAGGCGAACTCTTTTTGTCGACCATTAGTGCCTGAGCAAAGAACCCCCAAAAAACTCTCTGATATGCCTCAGCTCTTGTGCATTGCGCAGCTTGCGTTGGTAGGTTGTTTCTGTTGTCTACTTATGAGATCCCTTACAGCAGTTCAATTTACTCGCACTTCTCTTGGAGGCCTTCCGCTTTGCAACATGCGAGCCAGGGGTTCTCTCTTCGACCAGCAGCTGCAAGGATCCACAATCCTTTGCCATGACAATGGTAAAGCAGGAATTGCAACAACCCAAAACCCTAGGCAGCTCTCCCTAATCCAAAGCGGACCCAACCCTGAACATTTAATTCTTATTCTTTCAACTCACCAGGACTGATTTTTCACGATCCTCGCACCTTATATGCCCCTATATGCCCCTGCGTATCCTTACATAACCCGACGCCCGAAACCCAACCCACCCAGATGTGTTCCAAGGCTTACCTCGAAGCTTTTGAATCCTTCGCGGGAGGTGTCTGGGTCCCAGGAAGGACCCAGCCACTAAGGTGCTGCGTTGCTAGGTTCAGGGTTCGGGGGTCTAGCTGCCTAGGGTTTAGGGTTTAGGGTTTAGAGTCTAGCTGTTAGGGTGTAGGGGTTCAATGGTTGGGGTTTAGATTTGAGGATTCCCTGTTTGAGGATTGTCTTTGCACACCTATCCTAAATCACCAATTAGGGATCAGTTTAAATTCCAGATTGGTGTAGATAGCAGATAGAGTGTGCAGGGCAGTAGTCAAAATAAGCACCGGGGTGTAGGCTGCATTCTCTCTGTCCTGGAAACCTTATGCAAATTATGCCAGCTGTTTATGGGCAAGCTTATAGCAGGTGCATTATTAAGCAGGGCTTAAGAGGGGGCCAATACGGATTCATCAGGGACTGCCTAGTCTGCGGGTCATCAAATGAGCCTTCAAGCGGAGGCCGTTTGAGCCTTCAAACGCAAAAAGCGCCCATGGCTCAACAGACGCAACTGGAAAGGTTGAGCTGAACGCCTTGAATCTCAAACCCGGCACGTTTCAACAGTCTGAAACCTCAATCCTGAAAAAACCATAGTTCGGCCTTCTTCTGGTAGAGCCCTTCATCCCCCCACGCCCATGCTATGCTGGGTTGCTGTTAAGGAGCTGAAGCAAAGCTAGTACTATGATGAGAAAAAGCTGTGCTGTACTACATATCCCTGGTATAGTACGTTGACGTGAGTTCCTTAACAGCAAACATCCTACCCTAACCCTGACGTCCTGTAGGATCTCGCCATGTGTCTCAAAATTCCTTGAGGGAATGCATTGGTTGAACCCCATCAGTAACAATATGTCCAAATGCCTCATGAAGAGAGCTTGGAACGCACTTCCATATTCCGAGGGGCAGCCTAATTCTCCCACCTCGGATGCTAAAGTATGAATCCCAAGGCAGAGGGCCTGAAGACCAGATCCGAACATCCTAAGCACCAAATCCTGAACTTAGGAGCTTGTAGCCTCATCAGAAGCCAAGCTCCTTCCGCCAGAGTTTATCAAGGGAAGCACCACTTCAGCTTCCAAAGCAGCACAAGGGAGGAATCGAAGAGGCCTGATTTATTCTCCGAAGGATTGCTGTGTCTTAATCTTGAGAAGTGTGACATGAAGACGACCTCCTGCCCTTGAAGCTCTGAGCCTCTAAGCCAAAAATCTCTCGACCATCAAGGCTAAAATCGTGCACCCCAACTTGGTGAGTTCCTGAGGCCGCGCCGGTATGAGGCAATTGTGGATGGCGACGTCACAAATTCCAATGATCAAGGCCTGGCAAGTGGCTGTTTTTTTTGTTGGGAGTCTTGTTGACAGGGTGTGAAATTTATTGGGATACATGGGGGGCTATAATTCAGCACATGTTCAGCGGGTGGCTTATGTGGTCACTGTGGGCGGTCAGGGCGGCGCAGGCGACGAGGGTGGTGGGCCCAGCAGGGGCAGTGGGCTTGCAGGCGCTCACTGGAACCTCTGGCAGGCCGATACAAGTGGGAGGGATTATAGCGAATTGTTCCTCTGGCAGAGGCCTAGATGACAAACCAATGCTTTGTGCATGGCTTTTGACCCTATTCACACACAGGTCTTTGGGCTTAGGCCTTGCGATGTTTTTTTGAAACCGTGAGCCTTGCAATGCTTGCCTGGGACATTGAGGAGCACAGTTTGACAAATCACTGGTCCTGAACCCTTCGCTATTTAGACCTCCTGCCAATTTCATTTTTTGCAGTTTGCAGCTTCCCTTGGTATGTATGGGTAAGGCTCCAAGAAGCTAAAGGCGAAGCTCGCATTCCTACGCTTGCCATGTTGACCCTAAGCCTTCAACTGAACCCTCAAGCTCTGAACCTCAACCTCCTAAACCGTAAGCCCTAAACCTCAACCCCACTAAGTATAGTACTGGATGCTTTGGGTCATTTCCCCCTGCAGTAACTATTGCCCAAGAACCGAAGGCGAGTCTCTCGCCGATGTGCTTCAGAGGGGGGCTGGGAGCCCGGAGGGAGGACCAACAGGTTTAGGGTCTGGGGTTTGGGGATTAGGGTTTAGCTAAGGGTTAAGGGTAACAGGTTTCATCAGGGCGAGTTACTGGGGTATTCCGAAAAGAATTCTGGACCATAATCCTTAAACCTCCCTTCAAAAGCTATAAAGATGTGAAAGATTTCCGGGATCCTAAATCTATCCCAGGTTACCTGGATCTTGGGAATGAGGCCTTAACTTTGCCCCGACCAGACCATAGACCCTAAACCGCATACAATTCCACGCCCTCTTCCCGACTGAGCGCTAGACTTGTAGGGTTTCAAGTTCCCACTTCTCCTGCAGAACAATTGAGGTCAAGTTTCCGAGATTTTGGGGTACCGCCTTTTGCAGCAACTCTTTTGCACCCTTTTTTTCGCAGCTCTTTTGCATCAAGCTGTTCTTCCAAGCTTCTTCAGAAGCTTTACACCCTAAACCCTGATCACTTTAGCAAGGGCAGGATGCACTAAAAACCTTTAAGCCTGAATTTTGAATCCCAGAAACTAAGCACGAAGTCCTGAAACCTAAGCCCGAAGCCCTAGGGTTAATCTTTTAGGGTTTAGGGTTTAGTTAGGGTAACCTAAGCCCCAGACCCAATCCTCTGCTTCTCGTTCCTTACAGTTTCAAATATGCAGCACCTGAAATGTAACCCGACCCTCTAGCTTTCTTGTGTAACGTCTCCGCCTCTTCCCAGGTTGTCACGCCAGAAGGCGCGGGTCAATCCATCCGGTGATGAAGTTTCAGCTTGCTCGCTTTCGGGCAGACAACAGCCACAGTATTTTGGTGATGCAAATATGTTACAGACACAAGGGGGCTTCTTGAAATAGGAGGCTTTTTGTGACGTCAGAAATCTTGCTTGTGGTTTAAAGCTTCAAAGTGTCGAGATTTGTACGGCTCCATTGCGCTGCCTGGGCCGCTCCTCTGAGACGTGCGCAAGTATTATGGAAGTCTTAGGGTTTAGGCGCAACATTCTAATCACAAAGGCCTTAGCTTTTTTCCGTGTATTCTGGGAGGTGTTGATGGTTATTAATTTTAGCACCAAGGACGCCTGCACCCTATCTAGAATAGCCAACGGAACCTAGAAAAGGGGTTCTGCACCAGCATCAAGCGCATTTCTTGCTATAGAAATACTGTGGACGGAAGTTATACGGATCCCCTTACAATCTTCATCTTAAAGCTGGTCCTACAACATCTTGCCTAACTGGTTGGAGAAGGAAGCGAACAATCCTCGCGTGATCCCCAAACGCTGGAGTGCAGCTTCACTTGCCCGCTCCCCCCAAACACCCCCGGACCGGAAAACCTGCTTGAAAGGTTGGAGGGGCTTAGTAAATGTACCCCTGCAAAGTATAATCTAATTTCCGTTTTCCACATTGCTTAAGCTATCTACGAAGTCCTCATGAACCTGCATGAAGCACATAAGACGTATTCAGAACCCAAGGTCTGAATCGCACGCCCTGAGTTCTCGAACCTTGGGGTCTAGGGTTGAGGCGGTAGCCCCGAACCTCAATGACCTGCAATTATGGTAGTAGTTACCCCCTAGTTAGTAGCTAAAGGCCAAAAAGCTGTAGGTAATAGAACCCTGAACCCCAAACCCTAAAACCCTGAACCCTAAAAATCTAAAACCCTAAAACTCTAAACCCTAAGCCCTGAACCCTAAAACCCTAAACCCTAAACCTAAAACCCTAAGGGTTATTAGGCCTACAGGTAGCCGTGTGTTTCAGAGGCATCTTCCCTGCTACGCTGCTGTCCTTGGAGCTGCTGTCTCCTGAGGCCTACTGAAACAAGAAGAATAGTAATCATAGTAGCCCGTTGTCTCATGGAAGGAAGCCGCCAATGTGGGGCACGCGGAGCTCCGGAAGAAGGGTGGCAAGGCCTGTCACCGTTGCTGTCACCGTTGTAGCTGTTTAGGGTCAGATGCTTGCAGTGTGGGGTTCGGGGTTTAGGGATTTAGGGTTCAGGGGTTTGGGATTTCAATGTTTGGCTTCAAGGTTTGGGGTTCAAGGTAGTGGTTGCTTGTTGGAGCGGGAAACCTGGAGAACCTGTGCCTGGCTCATTCCCATGCGTACCAAGTTATGTGCATTCTTACTTATTCTGACAATATCCTAGCTGGTGTTGTGAGGCCTCAAGTAGCAACAGAATGGTATCGTCCTCTATTGATTGTACAGTACTGCCTAATTTTTTCTAGAGCCCTCTTGACTGCCAATCTTACGTACTGTACAAGCCGCGTTACATACGAAGATTGTTCGACCACACTTTTTCAGTATTTTCAAAACGTAGTGTACCTCAAGACTATTCCATCCGGTTCTGATTCCCGCATCACTCCAAACTTTACCCACTGTGTTTTTATGCATTTAGTTACATGCGCTGGACGGATGACATTTTGCACTATTCGCGTGGCACCCCCAAGAGTTTTGCAACTAACGGGTTAGAGAGTATATAAGGTGGTGCAAGATTTGCTCTATTCACAACAGGTTTTCGCTAGGTAGACCTGATCCCGAAATCCGAATCTAACCTAGACCCCTGATTAATAAACCCCCTCCCCTTCCCAATATTTAGGCCCTTAAAAGGAGGGGGTTTATTAATCATGGGTCTACACTACACTGGCGTGAGGCACTTGCTCCGGGCCCCAAGTCCCGTGTGGAGTTGGAGGTGGGATTGCGAGGATTAAGCTTTCGGGTTTGGGCTTAGAGGCTTCGAGGTCTAAACCCTAAACCCTAAACCCTTCAGGGTTTGGAGTTAGGGTTCATGCTATGTTGCTGAATGTGAGCGTGTTAGCGTAGAGAAGCTCTACAGTCAAAGAATCTTCTGCGGGCAGAGTGCGCAGATGCATCAACTGTTTAGCGTCGTGCGATCTGCTGCGCAAGGGTTTTCCAAAATCAGGTGTACCTTTTTTGCAGGCCCCAAAATAGAAATTGTAGCAGTATTTTGGGGTTTATGTTGGAGTCCCCTTAATATTTATTTTCGTAAACTACCACATCAGTCTGATGCTCGAGGCCGCACCCGGACAGCGAGACCCTCCACAATTAGGGTTAATGGTTCATGTTTCAAGCCTTCAGCCTGACATCCCCCACGTGGTTTAAGGTTTTGGGTTACCACTGCCAACCTGGTGCGGTCTCCAAGCCAAAGAGAAGGCGTTTGCAAGAAGCCCCATCTGGAGGTTAGGAGATTTAGTAACTGCTTATGACTAGGCTGTTTGTCCCCTAAGTGGCCTCAGAGGCATCAACGCAGTTATCAGTAGCTGAAAAGACACATGAACCTCGAAGTGAACACTTATACCCGAAGCCCTCAATCCATACAGTAAGTCCTCCGACAAGAAACCCCTTAATCGTAGACACCTTCAACCTCCAAAACTCTCTCATCAATTCAATGCCCGAAACCTCTAAACCCGTCTCAAAATTTTCACAGCCTCCAACCCTAAACCCTGAACCCCAAACCCTAAACCCTAAACTCAAGACCCTAAACACTACACCCCAAGCCGAGGTGACCGAAGGAAAGCTGGGTCCCTAGTTCCAGGCTTGAAATCCAGAGGGTCCAGCATGTGAGCTATAGTCTACACTCCTTAAAGGGGGTTATATGCGGGTAAATATAGGGGATTCTTATAGGGGCTACTAAGGGGATACCAGGAGTTTAGACTGTAGCTCATGTATTGATTAAGGCATAGCCCTGAATGATAAAGGATCCATCATATGCTTCAATTTATATTCCTTGCCGTGCAAGTGCTGGTACCAGGTTGGGGATGGTCCAAAAGTAGCCTTCCCATAACGGCTGCATTGCTTGTGTCACTTCTTAGGCTTTCTCGACTTAAGGTTTAGGGTTCAGCTTTAGGTTTTTGGGTCAGCTGGCCAGACATCAGCTTTCAGGGGCGTGATGTCAACCGTGAACACCAACGTAGAAACCATAATGGACATGATGTCAATAAGTGAATCAAATGGACAAGAAAATGGAAAATGAAATGGACAGTGGACTTGTTGACAGGCGTATTGGTACACTTCTTGTTCAACCATGGTATAACGGTATCTGAAGTAGATCTCAAAGTGCCATGGGTACTTGTTCGCACCTTTTTTGTAGACACCCTAAACCCTAGACGCGGCGCACGGTCACGCTTGGGTCATATGGGGATCTGATACCCCTGAAGCCTGGTTTTGCAAGCCCAAGCTTGAGTCTCTTGATGCCTATTCTTATTCGTCTTTCTAGGGAATCACGGGGATGCAAATGTTCTCGGGGGTTAATTTTACGTAGAGATCCATTCCTCCATCTGCAACTGAAAGCCACTAAGCCACTTTGTGGCCGTTCATTTCAGGCCCCTCCTGTTTAGTACGCCTGTACGGTTTCCTCGGTATCAGCCAATGCGATAAGGTACCGCATGGTGCGTCTAATGCTGTACACTTGCGGCCACAAAGTGCCCTTGCCTTGGACTGAAAGAGGGCCCAGCCCTGGGAATCCAATTGGTTCAGGGTGTCCAGGTCTCCCACGGCGTAGCATGAAGCCCTCTATGCTAGGAGTGGCAGGCTTCGATGTATGTAGCAGGCTTTCCATGTACCTTTGCTGAAGTATTCTGCCCAAGAGAGCAATCTTCGGTTTTGACATGTAGGATGTAGAAGTAAAGGGCGTCAGTATCCTTCTGAATCAGGGTTCCTATACATTCCATTGTGTCTCCACATGCCAAAAAGGTTTATTTCTACTTTGACGAACCTCAACATCCGCAACCCTGAACCCCATCCTCCCCTCCAGGTGACGAAGGAAACGCCCACATTGTACAACCCTAGACGACAAACTTTAATCACTAAGCCATCTGTTCTTCTGACCAAGAATCCCCGTAAGACGACCTAAAGGTATTCCCATTTTTTGTGACATTCGCCTGTAGATCGATTTGCGTACAGGAGCAAAGGTTGATACGACATGCCAGGTTCAGGATTCAACGTTCAGTGTTTCGTGTTGGAGATGGTAGTGTTTAGGGGATAAAGCCCAAACCCTAATCGCCCGCTTCATGCCATGAGAAGTGAATTGCCGAGGGGATGGGGCTGGGCGATTGGATTGAACTGTGCCTAGTGCCCTTAATCAAGCACCCTGCAAGGTGGGCAGATATCAGGTGGTTTCCCTTAAAACAAGCTTTTAGACTTAAATGAGCTATAGTCTAAACTTCTGAAAGGGGGTTATATAGGGGATTATATAAGGGACTACTATAGGGCTTATTCAGGGGGATGCTAGGAGTTTAGACAATGGCTCACATTGACCTCATATGCGAGCTTTGTATCAGCCTGCATGGAGGCCTGGTTTCTGCCCACCTGGAACTTCCTGACTTAGGTCCCGAAGGAAGCTTTCCAAAACAAAGTTCCTCAGCTCCCGCAGGGGTAGTGGTAATGAGTTCTCATCACTGGTGTCCCTTCGATTGCTTGTGCCGTTATTTTGAGCAGGGTTAGTTGTGATAGCTAGAGTTTTCCTGATTCGTCCAGCATCCCCCGCCTGCACCTCCACCTCCACCTCCTGGGTTGCTGGTAAGGAACTTAAATTATGTTACCATAATGGGTATATAAAATTGATAATAGGGTTTCCCCAATATGGTAACTTAATTTAAGTTCCTTAACAGCAACCCAGTTGTCGCATTTACTGCTACCAAGTCTGAAGCCCAGACCCCCTACGGGATCTAAACATGGAACCCCTCAATAAACCCCCTATGTTCCCCAATGTAGTAATGGAGCCATTCTTTTGGGAGGTTCCATTTTTTGTGGATGTTTTGGGGGGGGTCTGGGAAGCTCCCCCAGGGTGGAGCTACACCGCACGAACTACGGAGCCGTATCGCTGGGCGAGCTTCAGGTGGGATGATTCCATAGTCTAAACTCCTACTGTCCCCCTTAGTAACCCCTCGATACTCCCCTGTATGATGCCCTATATAACCCCCTTTAAGGAGCTCAGACTCTAGCCCATATACCCTAGATTTTCTGTAATGTCCAAGGGTCCCTTGAAGGCGTTGTATAGGGGATTATGTAACCCCAGGTAATATTGGAAGAATTGAAAACAAAATGGAAACTGTTATTTAGAGTTTAGGCTTTAGGGGGTTATTTTAGCTTGAGGTTTCAGGTTTTCTGGTTTGGGCTTGTGGGGGGGGGGGTTCATATTGCGAGAACTAAGCATATCAGGAATCCTTAAAAATCGTTTTGTGACCGGCATCGAGACCCAACACCCTAAAGCCTTCAGCTGCAGCAGCCCAATCGTTGCAATCAGAGTCACGCATGGGAGTTTCTCAATCTGATCTCTGTATAATGTTTCAGAGGCATCACTAAACTATACCTTATGTCCCATAGTAGCCCTAGTAAGGACTATAGTATCTTGGGGTCTGTATTGGGCCCACCCTTAATTTTGGAAACTACTATATGGGGGGTCCTTTGATGTTCCATCTCTTCTGAAAGTGTTCGAGTGTGCTTGTTCAGCTGTTCCGGTGTGCTAAGCCCTTTCCCTGGCGAGGCCTCTAAGGTTCTAAGGGGCGTCTATGCTTCAAGCTGTAAACCCTAAACCCTAAACTCTAAACCGCTGGCCTTGCTGAGACAACATTCCTGCAAAGGAAAAAGGCCCGGCACAAAAAAAAACCTCAACCGCAAGGGTTTAGGGTTTAGGTTTCGCGTCCTTTCGCTTTTCCCCCGTCCCAAGCCGCCAACCTCGGCTTCCGGGCTGAGCTCGGCTCCATTGAAAGAAACTTTCCGACTAGGGTTCAGGGCTTAGGTTTTATGGTTTAGGGCTTAGGGTCAGGAGGGAATAAGCGATTTCGGGAATAAGGGAATAACGGGATGTAGGTGTAAGGGTTTAGGGATCCATGAGGTTTCCTCACGAATGTATGGACCCCCAAGCTTAAAGCCCGACTTTGAAACTGACTGCTTGTTTTGTACTCTGGTACACCCCTTGCCATAATCCCATAGAATCCTAGACATGGGAGTTTGTCCAAATTCTCCGCATAGAATCCTTGGGGAGGGCCCGTACTGTATCCATTTTTCACCATCCATACACACTCCCAAGGTCCCTAGGGTAGAGGTACATCCCCAACTCCTGCGAACCTGCCTAAACCCTGAACCATCAACCCTGACCCTAAACTGTATGCCCTGAACCCCAAGCCCAAAGCCCTAAACCCTTAGCCCTATTCCTTAAACTTGAAATCCTAAACCGGTGGCAGGTGGGGCATTTGGAGCGCGTGAGCGCAGAGGAGGCCATCGCGAAAAGGTTCTAAAGCATGCTTGTGGCTTCACCGGGGCTTAAACGCAGTGGGGGACGGAGACAATAGGTTCGTGTTTAGGGTATAGGGTTCAAGGGTTAGTGGTTGGATTCGTGGTTGAGGGGTATATTGTAGAGAACTAATTACGATACCTGTCGGAATATGGGTAGAAATAGAATGAGTTTTTTCTCTTAGTCCATCTAGCAATCCCAGTATTGATATTCGCAACATGATTGGGTTTTAAGCATAAGATTCCCAAATAAGGCATCTTGTCAGACTCTATAGAATCCTCAGCCCCAAGCCCTAGGCCTTAAAACCCCTAAACCCTACAACCCCTAAACCCTAAACCCCTAAATCCTAAACCCTACATCCTAAACCCTTAGCCCTAAATCCCGAACCTCTACGTCCTAAATCCTAACCCCCCCCCCGCTCCATTGGCAATACCACGTTCCAGCCTGGCCTCGCTTTTTACGGGTACCCTCAATCCTAAGCCCGAACCCCCAAGCTCTAACCCCTAACAACTTAGAGCCTTAACTAATGACGCCCCCGAGGTTGAGGGGTTTAGGGTTTAAGGTTCAGGGGTTTAGGGTTAAGGGTTTAAGAGTTAGGGTTCAAGGTGAGCCTGAACCTCGTGAAGCTCCCAAGAAACCCCGAAGCCGCCTGAGCCCTAAACCCATCAAGCCCCAAGCAGCCTCACGTTTGTCATCAGAGGCGGCGTGGGCGGAACAGATCTTCGACCGAAGCCGAAAGGGCAACAAAAACTGGGTTGCTGTTAAG